>CM057164.1:2335075-2351622 GCA_029962745.1 Echinometra lucunter | reverse complement strand
ATTGTACAACACGTCGAACGTTAGGCAAATGTGAATAATACATATTCATAAGTTCTCTCGAATTGTCTACTCTGACTGGTGTATCGGATTCGAACGGATTCGAACGGGCGGTTTGGGGGGGGGAGGCTTTCGTAGTAGATCTATCGTAAAATTTTCCTCTATCCATTTTCATTTCAACCTACGCATGGTGGTTCACGCGATCAGCTGGTCGACTGTTATTGTACAACACGTCCAACGTTAGGCACATGTGAATAATAAATATTCATCAGTTCTCTCGAATTGTCTACTCTGACTGGTGTATCAGATTCGAACGGGCGGTTTGGGGGGCTTTCTCGGTAAGCTACCTTGCATTTAATTATCTACCGATTCAGTAGCGGAAATATGATACAGAACAAAAGAAATAAACTACAACAACCACTCAGGTTAGTAAAGGCCTTGTTGGTGCTGACGAACCTCCAGCCACGGATCACAGTTGTCGTGCGATTTAGGCCATGGGCTAGTAGGGGTCATAGTGCACCCCCGGTGTGACTTACGGAAATTGTTATATTCATGTAGCCCTGGGTCTAACAATTCAGAAAATTGATGTTGCCAGCAAAAAAACTGGGATGGAAGATACCCCCCATGGACTTTTTGACCACACCCACTTATACAGCTGATTGTAGAAAATTAGGGGTATTGATAGTTTGTAACTGCTCTAACTTTGCAATTCTTCACATATATATGTTGTATGACGCCTTAAAATGTCGGCCTAATTGAGTTCTACAAGTTTGTGCTGCGTCTTATGCAAATTTTTATGGTTAAAAGGTCACCAGAGGTCAAAAGGTCACAAATTTTGACCTTTATATCTCTAATATAGAGCAAATGTAGGGATTTTTTTTATTACAAAGACCCAATAACAATTTTTTTTTTCATTGAAATTTGATTAAAATTGAAAGTTACATATGTCCAATCATGTTCTTATTTAATACCAGAAAGTTAATGTTGCCAGTGAAAAAACTGGGATGGAAGATACCCCATGACCACACCCACTTTTACAGCTGTTTGTAGAAAAATTAGGGGTATTGATAGTTTGTAACTGCTCTACCTTTGCAATTCTTCAGAAATACATATCATATGACCCCTTAAAATGTTGGCATAATTGAGCTCAACAAGTTTGTGCTGCATTTTATGCAAATATCTCTGTTAAAAAGGTCAACAGAGGTCAAAAGGTGACAAATTTTGACCTTTATATCTCTAATATAGAGCAAATGTAGGGATTTTTTTAAAAACAAAAACCCTATAACAATTTTTTTTCCCTTGAAATTTGATTAAAATTGAAAGTTACATATGTCTAATCATGTTTTTATTTAACACCAGAAAGTTAATGTTGCCAGTGAAAAAACTGGGATGGAAGATACCCCATGACCACACCCATTTTTACAGCTGGTTGTAGAAAATTAGGGATATTCATAGTTTGTAACTGATCTATTTTGTATACTTCTAGCTACATGTAGAAGGACTCTGAAATAATCACATCCACACACTTTGGAGTCCAAATCGAGAGTGTTCTTTATTCACCAAATTATCTAACTCAGCATAATATCTGTCCCAGGGAAGTATCCCTGAATGTACATTGGAATTGCGGTGATGGTGGTCAAACAGATGGTCAGTGTTTACATGAGGTCTGGGGGATGGAGACATGGATTAGGACATACTGGGAATGGAGGTCAGTAGTTGAGATAATGGTCATGGAGGTATGAGTGGATGAAAATGATAGAGTGATAGAACGGGAGGATGGTTTGATGAAGAATGTAATGTGTGTATGAACACAATATCCCTCCCTTGTTTTAGAAGGAAACTTGTACCACAATAAGATCCTCACTAATGCGATCACTGGATCTCATTTTACAGAATCATGATCGACATCAACATAGATGAATTCCACTGAAACATACATATATAATCAATGAAATACTGCTTAAATTTCTGTTAAACCATCGAAACAAGATTGCCAGAAAATGAAGTAATTTTTTTTTCAGCAAAAAGGAACAAGAAATGATTTAATACGTACACATGTATATATTTTTTTGAAACCCATTCAATAGTACCATGAGTAACTGCTACATACAGTAATCGTAGTTTGTTTGTTTGTTTGTTTGTTTTAAATCGCATCCTAGTTATTTTAAAACTGTAGCTATGTAGTTATAACGAATTTAGATATTTTCCTCGAAGTACCATAACATCTTCAAGGCACAACAATTTTCAATTTGCTTTACTCTCACACTAAATAGTCTTAAATCTAAGTCACATGTGTTCTTAACATTTTTTTTTTAAGTTTAGTACAAAGAATTTATATTTTGACATTCTAAAGAAACAAATCGTTTAAACTATACTCCAATCATCCCGTCTGTTTTTCTTTTTTTTATTTTTAGAGAAATAGCTTACAAGGTAAGAAAGAAAATAGACAAGTAGAAGTTTGACAGGGAAGAAAAGTGAGAAAAACATGAAAACATGAAAAGTTACACTTACAGCATTATAGCAAATACAACACCTGGGGGTCAACCTTATAAAATAAAGCCTCTCATCCAGCATAACATATAAAATTAATGATATCAGATAACGGAAACATCAAAGCAAGAACATATTTACATATATATACAACTGGTGATAAACAAAACTGCAGAACGAAAATTTAAATGAGTTCTGAAATTGAATTGAGTTCTGAAACTATTATGTGTGTCCAAGAGTCAAGTTCAGTAGTGTATATATCTGGTATAAAGTTCAACTGTTCAGACTGTTCATATTGGATCGAGAATTGGGAAGTGGAAAAGTTTTGCTTACTCTCAATAGTCGTTCAGTCAGACTAGGGGATCTCCTATGTCATAATAAATCAGACGATCAGGTTCTCTTCGCTCTCGCGATGACCGGCGGGGCGCGGTCGAGGGGTGATCATGCAGATCGGGTTGGCGCGAAGAGTTGAACTCGTAATCATATTCGACGTCGCGATCGCGCGCGTAGTCGCTATGATACTTTTTCACTTTTGAGAAGTGTCGCATCGTCGTTTGGTTGTTTCGTGCGATTTTCACGCTATTCCCTTTCACTTGGACAACTTTCCATGGTTTTGGATCATACCGTGGGGCCATTTTATGTGGTCTAGGCCGCAATATGATCACCTGGTCGCCCACGCTGATGGACTTCGTATTGCTCTTGGCTTTATCCGCGTCGCTCATCCTCTGTTTGTATTCAGCATCTGCTTGTCTAGCTTTCATGAATGCTTTGCTCGTTTTCGGCTTCGTCACTGATGGCATCTTAGTGCGAAATTCACGATTGCATAGAAGGCTAGCGGGCGTCGCTTTCGTAGCTGCATGGGGGGTCGTTCTGTAGACGAGTAGAAATGATTGTAGGGCTTCGCTCAATTCCCTGCCGTCTTGTCGTGCTCGTCGTAGGGCGCGAAGTACCGTCGCGTTAAATCGCTCTACTGTTGCATTGGCTTGCGGATGATATGGTGTCACTCTTCGATGCTCGATACCGTCCCTTACAAAAAATTCCTGTGGTAATACCACACGATTACCACAGGACTGTACCACACGATTACCACAGGACTGTACCACACGATTACCACAGGACTGTACCACACGATTACCACAGGACTGTACCACACGTTTACCACAGGACTGTACCACACGGTTACCACAGGACTGTACCACATGATTACCACAGGAAATGTCCTGTGGTAAATGTCCCAATTTACCACAGGAAGGGATTAACATGTGGTAACAGTTACCACAGAAGGGATTAGTATGTGGTAACAGAAATACCACACATCAGTTACCACACACGGTTACCACATATATTACCACACAGTTTACCACACACCAGTTACCACACAGAATTACCACACACCAGTTACCACACAGAATTACCACAAGCCAGTTACCACACAGAATTACCACACGCCAGTTACCACACAGAATTACCACACGCCAGTTACCACACAGAATTACCACACGCCAGTTACCACACAGAATTACCACACAGAATTACCACACACCATTTACCACACACACCAGTTACCACACAGAATTACCACACGCGAGTTACCACACACAATTACCACACGCCAGTTACCACACACAATTACCACACGCCAGTTACCACACAGAATTACCCATGCCAGTTACCACAAACTTTTACCAGACGTACCATATGGCAGTTAGCGCACAGATTACCACAGACCCTATACAAATTTTATACCATGGTAATAGAGAAATACCACATACCACGGCTCCAGACCTGTCAACCCTGAAACCCAAGAAAAAGGGACAAATGACAAGGCAGAGGCTAAAAATAGGGAAATTTCTGAATTTCCTATACATGACTACAGACATGTTTTTGCAAAAAGAGGGACACATGGTAGAAGTGGCTCTTTCTTTTACCAAAAATCGGGATTGTCCCTACTAAATAGGGAGAGTTGGCAGGTATGCGGCTCACCCACACAACCTTGCATAAATGAAACTTGATTTGGTCAAAAGTCTCCCCCCTCCCCCTGTCGATTTTTGAAACCTTTTTGCAAAATAAATTGTCTAATTAAATGAAAACAATTCATAATCCAGCTATTAATGCAAGGTACATGGTTGTACATATTTGTGGTAATAGTAAGTGGTAACTGCATGGTGAACAGTTGCGATAGCTGATCTATCTGGACATACATGTATATTTAAGATTTCCACAATATGCTACAGCTTTGAACAGCTTTAATTGATAACAATAAAATGTATTTACAAGTGATACTGGCAGAAGTACTGACAAGTTCTGAATACTGTTAGCAGCTGACATGTGAAAAACAATATATGCTTATAAACATAAAGAAACAGCAGAATACACATGTATGTACTATTTACATTTTATAATGACAGAAAGTTATGGAAAGTACTGTAAAATCACTGTATAAAAACAGTGAACTTTGAAAAAAAAAAAAGAAACCCGTTTTAAACACGGCAGTAGCCTTAATGCATATTGCCACGTTCATGTGCAATCACCTTTTAAGGAAAATACCGAACGACATTTGAAACTAGACCCGCAACATGGAGTTCCATGTCCGCATATATACCAAACAAGTTTGATTATAAACTGACTTGCGGTGTGAAGTTTGAAAGTTACTAACCCGCCTGTAGAGACTTGAAAGTAAATTTCAGAATTGAACCTATATACCTGATCTTTATCCCCCAAATAATACTAAGATCTCAATTGAACATACCATCAACTGGTTAAAACTGGGTAAAGTTATTCAAGTTTCATATGCATCAAGTGCAGAAGGACTGTTGCGGCGTTTCCTTAGTATCGCTCCACCGCGGTGGCTGACAAACAAAAATTGGATTATATTGGATTGGACACCTGGGGGGTGTAACATAAACAGATACAATCAATCTTACAATCAATTGTATCTCTTTAGTACATGTTTTATGTTACACCTCCCAGGTCTAGTAGTTTCCACTGTATGTAATATAACAATTTTGAACAGGGGAAAGTTATTACTGCTTATGTTTATCACAGACAACATAGTACAACATGGACAATTGGCAAGCATTACATGTACCTTGTTAAAGCTGGTCTCAATGTTTTGCATCCTCAAATCTGACAGTACAAGAATCGCAAAGGCAATTACTTCCAACCATACAATTCTTTTGGACAAATGGATATTTTTTTCTAATAACAAAATTGATATGTTGAATATTTGTCTCAAGAAAAATGGACGAGAGGATCTGAAATATAATTTGACCATTAGTAAAAATAGCTCCATTTGCCTTATGATTATCAGTATCAGAAATTCAGAAGGTCACATCATAAACTCAGACCAAGTTGGATGGATTTTCTGCGATTCTGCAAATGGTTAAGACTACCTTTCAAAGCTCCTAAATACAATTCCTCCCTAATGACTTAATCATCAGATTGCATAATAACCATAAGCTGTCACCTGGCATCAAAAGCATTATAATGTGAAACCTTTAACCCCCTACTGAACTGGACTATTTTGAGCCCCTCTCTGACTGGGGGATTGGGGGGGGGGGGGGGGAGGCTACCAGCCCCCCCCCCCCCATGATCTAGGTCATTGACCGCACAACGAAAATCGGCACGCATGTCGCCAAACACGTACTCTATAAAATGGTATTACTTTTTTTCAAAATGATGTGGTTTCATTAATTATTCTAATTTATGCATGATTTATCCATAAAAATCAGATTTTTTGCTCTAAGGCCCTAAATAAAGCTCCTAATATGCTAATATTTGGTCCAGATACTCTGTGGTGTTTTCACCAAATATACCACCAAAAATTTACGTTCTCAAAACTTGTTCCTTATATATTTTTTTCAATTTCTTATGTATTTCTTTGTTTTTTTTACCTTTTGGTTTTTTTTTGGACGGAATTTGTCAGTAACACTGTTGCAATCATAAATAGCATAAAATGAATCAGTTTGAATAAGTAATAGCAAAAATATTCATACATTTATGATTTTGGCCTGAAAACACAATTTGTATTGAACTTGTACAAGAAATCACGTTTTTGAGCAATTTTTTCGTTTGACGTGCATGTACATTATGCGTAACTTCGGAACCGCTTATCCAAACATTGCGAAAATGGTCTTAAAGGATCGGGAGACTTGAAGGAAAAAAGTGCCGAAACATTGCAGTGATAACTTTTGACATTGCAGACATATCGCGCAAAACGTCTAGGGAGGCCTCCAAGCCCCCGCCCCCAGTTCAGTAAGGGTTATTGTAAGAAGAATCAAACACAAAATATGCAGATGAATTATGGAAAACACAATCAGACCAATTTTCCTACATGGAGAAAAACTCAAATGAAAATATGATAATAATAATAATAATAATAATAATAATAATAATAATAATAATAATGATAATAATAATATAGCCTGGAAATAATTTCCCCTGATGGTGATTTTAGTGTTTTGGGAAAATATCACACTGAGTCAAATGTTAATGGTTACTCAGGAAATAGTATTCAATACCTCTGTTTGGGACAAGTTTTTAGTCCTTTACAAAACTAAAAGCTGCTACAAAGGGATAAACTTCTAGATGTTTTTCCATAGTCGTAACAAGAGGCTCTGAGTTGGTGGCTTGATCCATGTGCATTGGGATTTAGTACCGACCTGTATGTATGATGAAATCAAATCAAGGCAAGATTGGTTAACTAGAGGGATTACTAATAAAGAAAAAAAATATTATGATTTTGAGCCAGAAACAGTGAGTTTCAGAGCAAAAAGCATTACATCCTACATGCCATAGTACATGCCTTTCCATTACTTTATTATGTTCAGAATATTTAACTTCCACTAAGGCTAAATGATGTGTTCATGATAAAATCTTACAAAATTAAAAGAAAAAATTAGTTATTAATTCTGAAAAAGCAAATAAATTAATAATTTTCAAAAAAGATAGTCCATGACTAGTTTCTTCAAATAGGGATGAGAGGGCCCTACAGCAAAATGTCTCAAACCCAAGTCCATAGGAGAATCCATTTTCCAAGAAGTACAGGACAGGATTATCAAAGATTCACATTTATTAATGTAAAACTCAAGCTACTTAATTACCATTGGAAAGTTCACATCCAGAAGGTGAAGACTATACAAGTGAACCAATGCATGACATCTTTTCCTTCGATGTAAACTCTCTGTTGTTGCAAAGTCCGGTGTCTAGGAGGAAGCCGTCTAGTGTTGTGACATGATACCCCCAAGGTAAGAGCCATATAGCCTGATTTGTAGAATTGAAAAAAAAAAAAAAGAAATATCATCTGGAATTGGAAAAGTAAACTGAAAGCATAAGATTTTGTGAGTTATGAGTACATATACTTTTGACTGGCAAAGTTTGCATATATATGTCCCGAAAATACATTTATAAGCTATGTTTTGAGCATATTACATTCAAGATTAATCGGATAATATTGGTGAAATAATCTTATCTTACATTCCATGCACACAGACATACGAATAGCTGTCATGTTCTTTGGTACATACATTTGCAGATCATTTTCTTCCTATTCTTCAATCAAAGCATACTCACAGCAGCACCCGCATTCTTAAAATGGGAAACTCCCTCACAATCGCCTCAGTCATGATCATCTTGAGTTTCGTTATCGTGCCACCTTGTTGTTTGGCTGGAAAAAGAAAGAAAGAAAAGACAAGATCAATCGTCAAGTTCTGCCGGCATCTATTCTCTGCTAGATAATGGGGGAGGGGGGGGGGGGGGATCACTCATCACAATTCACATGATGTGCTGCCGCTGCATCACAGTTTTATGCAACCTGAACCATATCCCTAAAAGGCACCATATTTCCCATTCGTGACATAGGTCCACATTTTGTGGTTTGGCCTAATATCTTTTGATGCAGAGCCCTAAAAATCATACCAAATACATGAGCAGAAAGAGCAAAAAATCCTACACAAACTGTGCACATTCTGGTTGCATCAATATTCGTTGACTGATGCTGAAAATTTTTTTAATGAAAATAAGCATTAAAATCCTTAAATTGGCAATGTGATAGAAAGTTTAAAATCACCGTTTTCCCCTGCAAATTGGCAACTTTTTGACTTCTCATCGTAATTTCTGTCAATTTATATTCATTTCAGATACATGATGTTTTATAAGAAAAATGTAGCAATAAAATAAAAATGTTGGTGTTGCCAATTTGAAGAATAAAAGCTGATCAAATTAGGCTTTAAATAATTCCTGTCACGAATGGGTTAAGGGTTTGTCTTCACTTTTCAGTCATGATAGATATTAGATACATTGTCAAAATTATAACAAAAACATTGGACATTACCATACAATTTCATAATTCCTTGATAATTCCTTTTCACGGTCTAGATCTAACATTAGATCTTCTCTCTCTACATCATTCTAGATCTACATGTAACTGTTACATGTGACTCTAAAGCAACTGATCTAACGTTAGGCTAGACTAGACTCCTATACTTGTAACTTGTTATTCATCACTGTCATCATTCACTTGTCATGTGTTAGGTTAAGGCCTAGATCTACATCTAGATAGAGGGAATTTAATTTTTCACTCGACTACAGTCTGTAGTCGAGTGAAATTCCAGCAAATGGCAGTGGGCATTTGTACTTGAATTTGTAGTACAGACTACAGTAAATGTCCACTGCCATTTGCTGGAATTTCAAAGCGAGGAATTACCGGCCGCAGCCGGGCAACGATTAGCACACAAAATCATGGTCACAGATTCACAATACAAACGTGAATTGCGACTGCCACACGTAACGGCCAAATGCAGAGAGCACTAAGCTACGCCGACGCCTACGCCAGCATGGCCGGAGAGCTCCCGGGAGCCGGCGGGACGAAGGAGTTAGCGCATACCCTGCAGACGGGCGCAGAACAAATTGTCATTGCGGCGAATCATGCAACTAAGCTATCAATATACTGCATCATATTTTCACTACGTTCTCTTTATCAGCTCATTAGAAACGATTACAGACTAAGATGCAAACTATGAAATATGTAAAAAATTCTTACCATCCTATTTTCCTGAAAATCTGGAAATTTGTCTACTCTCCTTCCTGCTTCGAAATCTCTCGCACGAACTACCGTTAACAATTTTGCCGCGTACTATCGCATTTCAATTTTGCTAGCGATCGCGAGAGCTCGCTCTCGCCGACCAATCACAAGTCTTGAATAATTAAGTTTCTACATTATATTTAAAACGTCTTTGGTCATAACCGTAACTGTTGGATAATAATTTCGTTTTAGATGAACGGAGTTCTATTACAATTCCGATAAAATCTGATAGGAAAATTGGACCATTGAATGTAGCAAAAAAAAAAATTTAAAAAAAAAAAAATAAAAATAAATAAATAAATTAATAAATGAATAAAGAAATAAAAAGAAATAAAAATATGTAAATAATAATTTCAAAAAGTACCAAGGGGGTCCATATCTACTCTTATCTCTCAATTGTGTGTGTGTGTGTGTGTTGGGGGGGGGGGGGGGTTACCAGGGAGATGGGAGGTTAAACGTCCTGTGGTAATTCCTGTGGTACCTGTCTATATACCACACAAAATACCACAGGAATTACCACGGGGGTGGGGACACCGTGCACTCACAAAAAGGGTAGGATTACAACTTTATTTATTCATTTTTTTTTGGGGGGGGGGGTGGGGTTGTTTTTTTTTGTTTTGTTTTGTTTTTGTTTTTGTTTTTTGTTGTTGGATATATCCAAAATTTGATGGCATACAATTTAGGCTTCTTTTTCCTGGGGGAAGGGGTGTATATTATTTATAGGCCTATATAGGTCCTTGTATATCTCCCCCCCCCCCCTCATATATTCAGGTTGGGGTGGCCTGTATGAACATCCACCAATAACTTTTTTTTTTTAAATTATTATTGTTTGATTCGCTCAATACCACAGAACACCACATGTATACAATGTGCCTACATTTAAAGGGCCAGCCCTATCAAAATACCCTGGCACCGCCCCTGTACCACAGAACAGAATAGGACCACAAGCAACCATCTGCTTACATTACCACACAAATATATGATAGAGTACCACAGGTTTACCTGTGGTAAGAGATATTCCTGTGGTATTCCAGGCGTTAACGGTACCACAGGAATACAAAAGATAGCTAACAGTTGACATTACAAGTACGTGGTGTGGTAACATATATTCATGTGTATTTAGGATGTACCACAGGAGTACAACAGGACCACAAGTATACCACAGCCACCACTTGACATTACCACACAAGTATACGATAAATTACCACAGGTGTACCTGTGGTAACATATTCCTGTGGTATTTTGTGTGGTAAAGACAGGTACCACAGGACATTTGAATACCACAGCCACCACTTGACATTACCACACAAGTATACAGCAAAGTACCACAGGTGTACCTGTGGTAAACTTATATTCCTGTGGTATTTTGTGTTGTAGAGACAGGTACCACAGAGAATTACCACAGGATATTTGAATACCACAGCCACCACTTAACATTACCACACAAGTATAAAGCAAAGTATACACAGGTGCACATGTGGTAAACCTCTGATAACATATATTCCTGTGGCATTATGTGTGGTAAAGACAGATACCACAGAGAATTACCACAGGACATTTGAATACCACAGCCACCACTTGACATTACCACACAGGTATACAGCAAAGTACCACAGGTATACCTGTGGCAAACCTGTGGTAACAGATATTCCTGTGGTATTTTGTGTGGTAAAGACAGGTACCACAGAGAATTACCACAGGACATTTGAATACCACAGCCACCCCTTGAAATTACCACACAAATATACAGTAAAGTACAACAGGTGTACCTGTTGTAAACCTGTGGTAACAGATATTCCTGTGGTATTTTGTGTGGTAAAGACAGGTACCACAGAGAATTACCACAGGACATTTGAATACCACAGCCGCTACTTGAAATTACCACACAAGTATACGGCAAAGTACCACAGGTGGGCCTGTGGTAAACCTGTGGTAACAGATATTCCTGTGGTATTTTGTGTGGTAAAGTCAGTTACCACAGAGAATTACCACAGGACATTTTTGTAAGGGGTAGTCGCGTAAGTATTCTGCGAATTCAGCTGACACAAATTGCGGACCGTTATCGCTTACGATAGTATTGGGAAGGCCATGTGTAGCAAAAATGCGTCTTGGGCGCATGATGACGGACTCGGTTGTCGTCGATGTGAGGATATCTACCTCAGGTCATCTCGAGGCGTTGTCGACGACCACCAAGAGATTTTCCATTTGGAAGCGGACCGCATAGATCAATATGTACCGTATTCCATGGCTGTTTCGGCATTTCTGTTGGACATATCGGTTCCTTTCTTGGGGGAGCCGATTCAACTTGGCAAGCTGGGCAAAGGCGGACCGCGTTTTCTGCGTCGTCATCGATGTGAGGCCACCACACCTTCGTACGAAGCGCTTGCTTCAATCTCACTACTCCCTGGTGGGCCTCATGGGCGATATCCATCGTGCGTCGTCGTAGCGATTGGGGCATAACTATACGGTGACCACGTAGAAGTACCCCATTTTTGACAGCAAGCTCATGCCTGATCTTATAAAAGGCCGACGTCATGTCGTCTTTCGACCACGCGTTCGATTGGATGCTTGCGATTACACGCTTAAGTGTGATATCGGCTGATGTTGCGTTCGCGATATCATTCTGCGTCATTGCTCGGGGTGTCGCGTACGTCAAAATAGCATCGATGCAGTCTTCCGCGATGGCACGTTCTCTTGCCGGCTGATTTCGAAGTGGAAGGCGAGATAGGACGTCCGCAGGGTTTGTCTTCCCCGGCATGTGTTTGATGGTGTAATTGTACTGTTGCAGTCGAAGGACCCATCGCTCTACTCTAGCTTGTGGCTTTCCTCTTGGTGCGTATAGCCACTGCAAAGGCTTGTGGTCAGTGAGGAGGTCGAAGTCCGTTCCGCATAAATAAATATGAAATCTCTCGCACCCCCACACCACAGCCAAAGCTTCTTTCTCTGTTTGCGAGTAGGGTCTTTCTACGTCAGTAAGACTTCTGCTCGCGTATGCTATCGGTTTTGTTGATCCGTCTACCGTTTGCGTGAGGATAGCTCAGAGCCCCACAGGACTAGCACCGACTCTCAGCTCCGTTTTTGCTCCTGTTATGAAGTGGGCCATGACCGACTTATCAGTAAGGGCCTGGCGTAGCGCTTCGAAGGATTTCTCATGACGATCAGTCCACTGCCACTTGGCGTCTTTCCGGGTCAATTCACGGAGTGGATCAGCCTTCGTAGCTAGGTTATCGATGAATCTAGCACAGTAGTTGACAAGACCCAGGAAGGATCTTACTTCACTCGCCGTTGTCGGGCGCGGAGCATTTCTGATGGCGTCTACCTTCGCGTTCTCCGGGGAAACGCCATCCTTCGAGATGTTGAACCCGAAGAAAGTGAGGCTCGGTGAGCGAAACACACACTTATCCGCATTCAGCGTGAGACCACGTTCTTGCAGTCGCACAAGGAGCTCATGCAATCTCTTATCGTGCTCGTCGACGTCAGTGCCGTACACGATAATGTCATCGGAGATGTTGCGCACTCCTTCGATGCCAGCTAGGGCGCTCTGTAGCGTGTATTGGTACACTTCACTTGCTGACGAGAGTCCGAAGATGAGTCGCTTATATCTCATCAATCCCTTGTGTGTTACAAAGGTCGTTATCGCTCTCGAAGGCTCATCGAGCTCGATCTGGTGGTATCCCCACCGCAAGTCAAGCTTGGAGAAGACTGCTGCTCCTGTTAGGGCTTCCATGGTTTCTTCCAATGTCGGTATTGGATGTCGTTCGCGAATCACAGCTTCATTCGCTCTCCTCATGTCCACGCAGACACGCACGTCGCCGTTTGCCTTGGGCACGACAACGAGTGGGCTGACACAAGTCGTCGGGCCATTTACAGATTCAATGATGTCGAGTTTGAGTAGCTCATCTAACTTCCTATCCACCTTTTCCCTCAAGTGGAAGGGAATTCTTCTCGGGGGTTGCGCGACTGGTTTGACCTTGTCGTCGATGTGCGCACTGATTTGGTGGTCGACAAGCTTGCCGACACCACTAAATACTGCAGGGTATTTCGCCTTTAATTCCTCAGCAACCGCTACTACCGACCCATCAGTTTGCACTGTGGAGACAGAATCTGCAGGGAGAGTAAGAAGACCAATGTCGATAGCAGTTTGTCGACCGAGGAGACACCCGCCATCGCCCTCGACGACGATAATCCGAGCATATGCAGTAGCATCCGTCTGCATTGATTTCATTTGTCCGTGAAATTCGCCATGAACTGGTAGAGGTGTGCGTGAGCTGTACGTGTAGAGACGTACATGAGTAGGGGTCAAACGAGGTCGACGATCATGACTTTGACGTCGCATCCATTCCAGTGTGCGATAGTCAATAACATTTGTCGAAGCCCCTGAATCAACAATCATATCGACTGGATGTCCATCTATTTCAATACGTGCTTTAGTCAAGCGAGAAGTTGTATTCACCTGAAAAGTCCATTCGTCCTCGGAATGAGACGATTGGGCGATGTCCTCTTCAACCTTGTGAAGGTTAGTGGATCGTGGTCGGGAAGGCCGCGGGCGTGAAGTCAAACTGCGACACACTCGTCCAAAATGTCCGATCTTTTTACACGTGTTACACTTCTGCCCCCGTGCAGGGCATTGCTGGTCTCGAGCCTGCTGACCGGGAAGGCCACAATTTGAACATTCTTGTCGTGGTCGACTGCGAAGACCTGGCGGCTGGCGGGGAGATTGACCGCCGTGACGATTGGTTTGACTGTCCCCTTCGTAGGATGACGGACGGTGCTGCGGCTTCGAATATTGCCGACGTCGCCCATGGTGAAGCTCATTCACGTGCACAGGCATGACAGGAGAGGAGTTCGCTGCCTCTATCGCCAACGCCTGGCGATCGGCTGCCTCCGCCGCTCTGGCGATCGACAAGAGTTCATTGAGCTGGAGGCCTGTTTCTCGGAGGAGGCGACGACGTAGTCGAGTCGACAAACACTTATCAATGAACTGGTCCCTTATATTGTCACTGAGTTGATTTCCAAAATCACACGTAGAGGCCAAGACTTTCAGTCTCCTATAGAAGTCGTCCACCGTTTCTCCATCTCGCTGGGTGCATTGTCGAAAAACATGACGCTCAAACGCCACATTTCTCTGAGGCTCAAAATAGGAAGTTAGAGCTGATACAGCAGAGGCGTACGTTGCACCCCCTTCTAATGTCAGGAAAAGTTGTTGGACGTCGGGTCCGACACAATGGAGAAGAATAGCCCTCTTAGCGGCATCATCAGTGATGCCCGATGCGACGATAAAGTAGTCGAATGAAGTTTTCCACACAGACCATGAGGTGCTGGCTGAGTCAAAAGGTGCAGGCTGGTTAAACATCATCGTCGCCATTTTTGTATACTTCTAGCTACATGTAGAAGGACTCTGAAATAATCACATCCACACACTTTGGAGTCCAAATCGAGAGTGTTCTTTATTCACCAAATTATCTAACTCTGTCCCAGGGAAGTATCCCTGAATGTACATTGGAATTGCAGTGATGGTGGTCAAACAGATGGTCAGTGTTTACATGAGGTCTGGGGGTTTGAGACATGGATTAGGACATACTGGGAATGGAGGTCAGTAGTTGAGATAATGGTCATGGAGGTATGAGTGGATGAAAATGATAGAGTGATAGAACGGGAGGATGGTTTGATGAAGAATGTAATGTGTGTATGAACACAATAATCTAACTTTGTAATTCTTCAGAAATATATATCATATTACCCCTTAAAATGTTGACTTAATTGAGCTCAACAAGTTTGTGCTCCGTTATATGCAATTTTTATGGTGAAAAGGTCACCGGAGGTCAAAAGGTCACAACTTTTGACCTTTACATCTAATATAGAGCAAATGCATGGATGTTTTTTATCACAAAGATCCTATAAGAGACTTTTTTTTATTGAAAATTAATTAACTAAGCGTTACATCTCTCCATTCATGTTTTATTCAATACCAGAAAGTTAATGTTGCCAGCAAAAAAAAAAAAAAAACTTGGATGGAAGATATCCATGACCATATCAGCAGGCAAATGCTTGAAAATAGGTAGAATTTAGCTTTTGGTATGTAGAATAAAGGGAAAGTAATTCGAAGAACTGTCATCAGATCAAGTATTTTATAGCAAATGTTACTCTGAAATCTTTCATGGCCTGAGATCACAACTGATATTTGGACAATGCAGTTTGTTATACATCATCATTACGAAATGAACCACGTGATTTCAATGCCTAAACAAATGCCAGCTTGTATATTACCCTTCCTTTATTAATGAAATCCCTTCATTCTACATATCAAATGCTAAATTCCACCTATTTTCAAGCATTTGGCTGCTGATATTAAACAAAACATAATTACAGCTTTGAAACTGTTCATTTTAATTCATTTCCAATTTTAAAATTGTGTTATAGGATCATAGTGGTAAGAAAACTGTTTTTGCTATATATCATAGGTAAACTTAGGTCAAAGTTTGGCACCTTTTGACCTCTGGTGACCTTTCCAAAGCATAAGTTTGCATAAAACGTATCACAAATTTGTAGGACTAGTAAATCAACTTTTTAGAGTAGTCACAGAAAAGATATTAGTGAAGAATTTCAAAGTTAGAGCAGTTATAAACTAATTTTTCTACACCATCTATAAAAGTGGGCTCTGTCCACAATACCTCAGTTCCTTTTCATTTATTTTTACATCATTTCTATTCAGCCCATGACTCTTTTTTTTTACTCACCACTTCCTTTTATTCGGAACATTCCTCTTCCAACCTTGGTCCTCCTTTTCGGTTCTTCCGTTAATTGTTTCTTAATTGATTTAATTTCTCTTTAATTTGTTTGAGTTATTTTTGTTTGTAATACCAACGTCATGTGAGATGTGCATTATTACAGAAAATAAATCAGAGCACCGATGGAATTCACCTTGTCGATACCTTCATTTTGAGTTTCTCATTTTAGTTATAATATAATTATTTTTAGT
>CM057164.1:2327724-2334575 GCA_029962745.1 Echinometra lucunter | reverse complement strand
AAAGGCGTCGACGCCGCGTTGGGGTTCGAAGCCTCAGCATTGTGATTGAGAGTCAGTAGAATGATACTACTACATCCTGACCACACCACACTCTAAAAACAAATCTAGTCAAATTGACAGACTATACACTCTAGTCAAAAGTGACATTTCTGGTAAAAATGACTAGATTCCAATAAAACAATTTGATTAGAAAAGAGTAAGTGCCCGTGGGAAACCGTGTTATAGTCAAACAAGTTACTAGAATTCTGGTCATTTTCACTAGAATTGCGTCAATATATTCTTATCGTCATGTTACCGAAATATTCATGACATCATTTCTTCCATTCAAATTATTAATCGAATTCCCTTTTAAAGTTAAAAATGCTTGAACAAACCAAAATATGTACACTTCAAGGCTCCGGTGCATGAATGGTGGTAACTTTGCCATAAATGGTAACTTCCAATGAAACCTTGAATTTGATTGGCTGTTGAGCAATATTACTATGGTAGTTACCATTGATGGCAGACTTAGCATCAATGGTACGTTTTATGCAACGGGGCTTGGTGTCGGTCTCAGTGGTGTGGCTACAGCTTCCTTTTATATTGCATACGAACTTAAATTCTTGCTTTTGTAGGACATACAGTAGCGGCAGGTTCAAGCGGCTAACCGCTAAAAGAAACAAGAACACACAAAAACTGAGAGAATTTCTAAATGTAAACTGCGCGTCACATTTCTGTATTTTATAACACACGGATAAGAGAGTACGCTTATAGCACTTTTATTCCCTACACACACCCAACACACAAGCGCACGCACACACACACACACACATACAGCTGTACATCACTCTACTACCGAGCACAACAATTGGACTTCTATTGTCTCCTGTCCTCGCAAGGCTGACGAAATAAACCCAAATCCTTTGTTTGCAAACCGAGGACTATTGTTTACCAACCGAGGACTATTGTTCTCAGGAATTTTCTTTGTTTACTGTCCTCGCTTGCAAAGCAATACAAGTACACACACACACACACAAAAACGCAGTATTTTTTTAAAGCGGTTTGCCGCTGCATGTTTGAAGAAGCATTTAATACTTCACCTTGTTCTCTTTCACAGATGTAGCCATACATGAAGTTGTGATCACATTGTCGATCAGCCCATAGATAATTCTCAATTTTCAACCGAAAACACTCGCCTCCATCATTGATTATTTCGAAATTGGAATAGGTAAGGGCGGAACCATCCATCCACACCTGATTATCATCCGCATCCTTTTGAAGTCCTATCCAGTATCCGCAGTCTGAATTATCGGGGCAGGTTCGGCTGATGTTAGCATGAAGAAATTCCTGCTCTTCGCTACTTTCAATATAGACAAGGTGGTAGCCCATCATAGCACATTTGTCTATTGCTGTTGGTCGCAGGATCTCATTGGTATTGAAATGATAGCACGAGTCCCCGAATGTGTGTTTATCGTTTCCACAGTCTGCATGTTGAAGCGAGGAAGAGAGGGAGAGGGGGGGGGGGGATGACGGAAATAATTCAGGGGAGCAGAGAAGTAGAGAAAGAAGAAGAGGAAAGAGGGGGAGAGAGAAAGGCGAATGAAATATTTTCCTATCTGATATCCCTAATACTAAGTTTACTGCATGTATAGCTTCTGCATTATTTCTGTTTAATTATTTTTGTATATTTTTTTAAAGATATCTGTTCAACGCATTGAACGCATTTAAACTATGTAGGTTGAACAGCCAATGTTCAGTCTATTTGTTCATAAAACTGATTTAAAAAATGATGATTATTATCTTGTTATAATATAATGCATAGTCCTAAAGTTTCAATGTGAAACGCCCCAGCAAATACCCTTTGATGAAAATAAATGCATTTGGTAATTCAACACTTTCATAATCAAATTTTCATCTATAGTAATCAGTTAATATTGTAAGCTCAGAACCATCGCATTCGTGATTTGTACTCACTTTGTTCATTTTTAAATATGTAGGTACACAGAGATGTGCATGCATACCTTCATATATGAAATACAACTGCATAAACTGTTCTGGGTCTAAAATGCATCGAAGCTCTGACTCCTTTACACTTTGAAGGAAATATTCACTTAGCAGAAAAGATCAGAAGACTACTGCAATTCTTCTTCCTCTTTTTTTTTTTTATAGTTATTATCATTATTTTTTACCCGTTGAGCACGAAGCCCGAGATAACGCTCGTTGGAGTCTATGGAAAATGATGTCTGTATGTGTTACCCCTAAATCAAATCGTGTCCAACGAGCAATCCCAAGTAATTATATTTTCTTCTTTTGGACACATCATGTTGGAAGCGACTCTGTGAGGCGTCTGTGTTTGTTTTGGTATGTTTTGTTTTGGTTTGTTTTTATTAATGACAAAGCAGAAATAAAGTCACTTCTGTAACGAAAAACGAAGTGACCCTTATCATTGAATTAAACAGGAGCATGAATTCGAATATAACGAGATGCTATTAGAGAGAATTACCATTGTCAGCATCCCATCGATTTGGCTCTGTAGCAGATGGAGAAACAAGGCAGTCCTGATTGCCACCAGTTACGTTGACTGTATCTGCAGAGAGGTCAATAATTTTATTCACATCATTAGTTTTCTACCTAATGATCAAATTACACTTTAAAGAGAATTTTAGCATGGTAGGAAAGACGACACATCACTATTTCGGGAGGTTATGTAGCCTGTATTAGGCCGACGTCATTTTGTTTGCATATGGAGCAATTGAGAGGGATTTATTAAGAACGTATTCGGACCTTTAATACTTTACGTGGAAATTTTCCAATGGCATTCTTCTCATTAGATATTGTTTTACTGTTTGATGAACCTTTAAAAATCTGATCTAAACAATAGGCTACCTACATGATTGCAATACCAGAGAAAACTTACCAGTGATATCTACAGATCGCGCAGTCACGATGAAATTTTGCGTTTCAGCAGAAGATGAAAAGTTTGCTCCAACGCTGACCACATTAGACGATGACAAGAAAAAGTCTCTCGTTTCGCCAAAGCTGTTAGGAGTGAATGTGTACGCATTTGCGCTGTCTCCATCAAACACTTGAATCGTGTCACGAACGTCATGATCGGACACCGTCAGAAGCACCAGCGAATCATCAGGTGTCATAATCCACCATCTGAACTCGTATCCAAAAGCTGAGTTAGGGGTAACTAGTGAGCAGTCAACCTTTTTTGTCACTCCTCTTGTAAGATTAATCACTAAATTGTAGAGAATGAAATGGGGCATCACTGAGTTCTCGATAAAAAAAAAATAATGATATCAATCTTACAGCGAAACAGTATTTTGCTAACGTTTTATTTTAATGATATATCGTAGGATTAAAGGCATTAGCTAACTTTGTGAGCGGCTGATTTAAAAAATTCTCAAACTAAGATGAAACATGTGTATGAGTACTTGTATTTATACTCAAAAACCCTAAAACCAACCATAATTTGGAAGGAAAAGCTGTAAATTAGACGCAAACCGCGATTTTATTAGCTTTTGTCTCGAGAGACACTGAACTAAGAGGACCGTTTGGACGAAATAAAAAATACCGTTACTTGCCTTCCGCCGCATGACAAGTCAATACACACAGTGCGGTCCGTTGAGTCATGTGCGCATGCGCACTCCTTACGTTGGGTCTATGCAACCGACCCTCGTATATTTTTCAAACATTGGTTCATATTTCTAATATTTAAAAATACTTCCCGTGGATATTATGCTCTGAAACTTTCACACTGGTATTTTTATACTATAACCCTAATTTTTATCCTATTTTTAAGTAGCAAAATGAGATTTTTTTTAAATCATGACCATTAGCCAATGCCTTTAAGATACGATGTTGGCCTGTTGCGACTGGGTTTTACCTTGCACTTAGGTTCAGTGCTTGTAAAAGGGGTGATGTTGGGTCAAGAATCAACGTTACGTATTCGATTAGTGTTAAGAGAACTCACTTAAGGAGAAGTCGCAGGAGCTTGGGCCTTACGATTTTAAAACATACAGCTCTCTCATATATATTATGTTTATCTTTCATTTAACTCTCTTGCCATGCTCACCTTCTCTGCAAAGGCCCTGTCCCATACTACCGTTTAACTATTCCGTCTGCCTCCGTCTAAATAGACGGTGTCAGACGGAGGCTAATTCAACAAATTGTGGTCAGGGGCGTAACAGGTACCTGTTATCAGGGGGGGGGGGGAGCAGAGCCCAAAATTTCCCGGTAGCTAGTCTATGTCTAAAATCTGTGGCGTAGCTAGGAGTGCATTTTAGGAGGACGGTAGTGCTTCACCGGCGTAAATCCAATTTGAGGAGTGGGGGATGAAAAACTTTTTAAACGATTTTTTACCTGTCACACACATTTTCATATTTAATTTGCGAGCGAGCGAATCGAGCGAGCCAAAAATAACCACTTTTCTCGATTTTAATTGCATTTTCGGATGGAAATCCTAAGATTTTGAAGAGCGAGCGAAGCGAGCCAGCCAAAAATAACCACTTTTTTGTTTTCAATATCATTTTCAAATAGAAATTCTATTATAATGGTTGTTTATGATAGATATTCAGAATTTTTACTTACTGATTAATTGAAATATATTTTCTTCCTTACAAAGTATCTGCATGGGGGGGGGAATTTGTACACACCAACCCCCCCTCTCCCCCAAGTGGGGGTGACAGATCCCCCTACCCCCTGGAATTTACGCCAATGTAGTGCTCCCTAAAGGGGAGGATGCAGGGAGGGGGGAGTTTCCCCCCCCCCCCCCTCCCGCGCGAAGCGCGGAAGCTTCGACGTTTCTTTGAATTATTAATTGTCGGTAGTAAAGTCTATCTTCTGCGGCGTAACTAGGATTTCATTTTAGGAGAACGTTAGTGCTCCCTAGGGGGGAGGGTGCAGGAAGGGGTAGTTTCCCCCTCCCGCGCAAAGCGCGGAAGGTCCGACGTTTTTGCGCTGTCAGTTCCCGCTCTTCTTACGCTCTCTGCCTGTCATGGGGTGGGGGACATATGCATAGCCAAAAATTTCCCAGTAATTAAGTCTAGAGTCAGTGCTATAATTCTCTGCCTGATTTCGGGAGGGGGCAGAGCCGAAAATTTCCCCGGTAACTAAGTCTAGAAATAGAATATACGGAGGTGAGCCCGCACCGCGAGTTGCTTGTTGTGAAGTCGTTAGCGGGTGGGTCCCAGGGATTTGGCTAAGGGCCCCTGGTGGGGGTCTACAGGGAAAGCCACTGCGGGGGAGCGCCCGGAAACTACGCGGTTTTGGTACTAAATTTTCCCTCATTTCTTTTGTTTCACTTCGCTTTCTTCTTATTTCCCCTCTTTTCCCTCTCTCTCTCTTCTTCTTTCCCCCCTTTCTCCCTTTTTCTTTCCCTTTCTCCTTCTTCCTTTCCCTTTCTCCTTCTTTCTTTCCCTTTCTCCTTCTTTCTTTCCCTTTCTCCCTTCCTTTTAACTTCCTTTCCCTCCCTTTCATTTTTTTCCCGGTGGTTTGGTGAATTTTCCCGCTGAAATCCTTCACTCTGCCCCCCTGCCCCCCCCCCCGGCTGTTACGCCACTGATTGTGGTCATGAACTAGCGCCGTATGCCAACGTCTAGATACGTCTGTAAACCAGCTGAAGAACGAATTTTAAAAGTCAAATAAAATCGTACGCGTTCGTTTCTCAGATAGAATCGTTAAACAGTAGTCATGGTAGAATGGGACAGTGTCTTAAAGAGCAGTCTTTTCACCCCAGCCCCAGAGGCGTCGATCCTGGGGAGCAGGGGGGCAGTTACCCCCCAAAGAAAATTTCGGGGGGGAAAGATATCATTTTGCCCCCCCCCCCCTAATAATTTCCTAACCAAAAAAAAAAGAAAAAAAAAAAGAAAAAGAAAAAAAGAAAGAGAAAAAAGGAAAAGGAAGAAAGGAAGTGAAACGAAAGCGTAAAAACAAGAAAAAAAAAATAAAATAGGAAACTGGGAAGCGCTCGCTCGCATTTAAGTATCTTAACCAATGCCGATGATGATTACTATTCTTATGAAAGGAAATCGGTTTGCATCTTGTTTTTCTATCTACCCATAGGAAGTAATATAACCAAACAAAATATATCACTCCTAGAAATCGAGCGGCCAGTTGACCGGAAAATAAATAATCTTTCAGGAGACGACGGCCTGGATAAAAAAAAAAAAAAAAAAAAAAAAAAATATTTTTCGTTAACTCGCTGGTAAAAGCTAGATACAAGATGATTTAGGGCAGCAAGTAACTTATTATAGCAGCGAGATTCCAACATATAATTATATTTGGGCAGCAAGGTTGTTGACAAAGATTTTGGGACGAATCCATATAATTTTGCTGGGATCGGTCGACTTTGCTCGCTATGGTAGAAACAGAATGGATTCGGACTGCAAGCGAGGTAGCTAAAACAGTGTCATATTCGGCATATAGGTGATCGGATGTATTATTTAGATATAATACAGGCATGACAGGTTTATAGTACTTTCTGTTCATAATGATAATAATATTCCGTTCTTGTATAGCGCATATCACATTTTTATCACATTATTATGATGACGAAATAACACTTCTATCATATGGAAAAGGGTATATTTCTCCTCGCTCGCTGCGCTCGCTCGTTTCATATTAATGGTTTTGAAAAGCAAACGAATTCGGTGAGATGAGACCGAATAGATAATTTAGATGATTCATTGGCTCCCAGCGTAATTTGCCGAAGGGTTTACTAAATCTACCATGAAAAACAGTGTGTGCTTCCTCGCTCGCTTCGCTCGTCGTAATATTAAAAAACAGAGTGGTTTAGGGGGCAGCAACCATGGACCAACGATGTGACAAAATAGAGTTCATATGTGGCAGCGCGGTAACCATATAAA
>CM057164.1:2277724-2322724 GCA_029962745.1 Echinometra lucunter | reverse complement strand
AGGTAGAGACAGAGACAGAGACAGAGAGACAAAGAGACAGAGAGAGAGGGAGAGAGAGAGATAGAGAGAGAGGGAGATACGTAGATTAATACACCGAAAAATTGACCCTGTGTTTTGAAAATCATCTAACCATGATTCCCTGAAGGAAGAGGGTTGAACAATGTATTTGCGTCAGCAGTTGCTTTTAGGATTAAAGGTTCACGATTCACTGGTCAAGCCAAAAGCGAATGAGGTAAGCATTCCTCAACAAAGAGGATCGGAAAGATGTAAGCATTAAAAGCTATCAGGTCACAGGGCCGGATCCAGACTTTATCAAAAGGGGGGAGGGGGGTCGGCGTATTAAAAAAAAAATAGGTCTTCAACATTTCCAGGTGTATTTTACCCCCCCAAATTCTCACTGATACGCAAAACTGTTTCAAAAAGGGAGGGAGCCGATTCGCCCTCCCCCTCCCCATGCTACGAGGGGGGGGGGCCTCCCCTTGGATTCGCTTGTGAGTCAGTTTTGTATTATTCTATTAGCGAAATCCGGATCCATGGCGTTAGTGGTTCGCACAATGTAAGGTTTTTTTTATCTGAGGCACATTCACGACGTTACAAATGGGTCCATTTTTTTTTTTTGTTTCATGCGTTCATCCAAAGCGAAGATTTAAGAGCCGTTTAGTTCCTGTTAAGATTTTAAGGTTATCGGGTCACTGCTCAAGCAAAAATAAGAATTCAAGGGAGCGTTTCATCAATATTTGTTGTCCTACAAGTTGTCAGATCTGACATCTTTCATTGATTTTGATTAGCTGAGAAGCAGCGTTACTATGGCAACTGTCGGATAAAACAGACTTTGTTGGATTAAACATCCGACAAGTCCTTTCATGAAACGCTCCCTTGGAAAGAGAAAGACGTAAGCATTATTAGGTATAGGTATATATATAGGCATATTATATAGGTGTCGTGGTCTAGTGGATATGTCACCGGACTGTAGATCTCGTGGTCCGAGTTCAAATCCCGGCGCGGCACTAATGTCCTTTGGTAAGATATGCATCTACATTTGCCACTCTTCACCCAGGTGTTAAGTGGGTACCCGGTAGGATGCGAAAGTCATTATGGTTTGTTTAGCATTGTGAGCGCCTGCAAAAGGCGCCTGGCTGGAATGCTCCCTAGGGAGTGGAGAAAGTGTATACATTGTATGCGGGCAAGCCTGAATCCGATGACGGGTAATAATATTTCTGTAAAGCGCTTAGAGACTCTCTTGGAGATTATTAGGCGCTATACAAATCCAGATTATCATTATTATTATTATTTAAAGAAAGTGAACAGAATGATGTAAGCGTGGGTACAAATCGCCAGTTTGCATTATTGCACTAGATGTTCAAAACAACACTTGGCACTTTTGATCATAAAAACCATGATTCACATCAGCCTGGTTTTTGGACACTGTAGAGTTAAAGAGATCAAGTTTATAAGAACTAATATATAAGGACATAATATAGGGACATAGATGCTCTACTTTTTCCAATTCTCTTCTCCCTTTACTCCAGTTCTAGCAGTTCTCTCTTCTTTAACTTCTCTGTCATAAAATATGCAGATAGTGAAACAGATATCTGGTTGTAAGTGTTTTTCTTGAGTATGGGTCTGGGGATTACTCTCAAGAAGTACAGAGTTTTGTTGACTGGTGTGACGAATCAAATTTAGTCCTCAATATACAAGAGACAAAGGAAATGACTTTTTTCGGTTATTAAATGCAGTGCCTCCACCCGGGGGTGGAGGCACTGCATTTACAAGGTCGACAACATGCTCGTACATGGACTTTCAAAATGGACCTTAAACATGCAATTATCCCTCGATCTCAGAATACCCTTAACAAGTATTTTGTCATGTTTTCCCCACTCTAAACAAGTATTTTTAAATCAAGCTATTGTAAAATTATACTTTTTCCCCCTGATTTTTGCAATTCGCCCGTCGCCTGTCGCCTGTCCATGAAAAGCAGCCCTTTTAAAGCGTTTTTCTGTGCGAGCATGGTGTCCACCTATATAATAATGGCACTGTCCCCTCCCCCACCGGGACAATGCCACGAGCCTCTTACTATCCATGGGCATCCGATAGATCAGATTTCTGAGTACAAATATCTAGGGACGTTTATTGATGATAAACTGAACTGAAACTCAAACTTGCAGGAAAAGCTATGTACTTCCTGAGGAAGTGCAGGGAATCCCGAGTTGGCAGCACCATTCTGTTCTACCAAAGTCTAATACATAGTATCATTACCTTCAGTCTTGTGTGTATATATGGGAATCTATCAAAGGAGAATCTGAAGAAGCTGGACAGAGCTTGAAAAGTTGCTCAACGAATTACTCACACAGAGCTGCCCACAATTAGTGCTCTGTAATTATGAAAAGCAGGTTTTTACTGAAGATTCGTAAAATAATGCATGGTCCTAATGCTCATCCACTGCATAGTATGACCTTTTCAAGATCAACCGTTCTGGTTTACGTCATACAATGCCTAAAATAGTGCATTGTATATTCAGACAATCTTTTGTTCCAAATGCTACTCACATTTTCAACAACTCCATGATAAGGTGTTTGTCTTATGTATTGTAAGTACATGCATAGGGTAGGGTTATACCTGTAGTTATTTTCTTCTTTCCTGTTTTCTCTCATTCCACCAAAAAAATGTATTAGGTGGAGTGACAGAAAACAGGAATGTGAACCTCTTCCTTTTCACACGATCTTTTTCCCCTCTCTCCCTTTCTTCTCTCGTTTCTTCTCTTCCTCCTTTCCTTTCTTCATGCATGCTCACTTGAATACCCACTTACTTACTTAGTATGGTTTTCAGTGAGGAATTTAATCTTTGTCACATGTCACTTCAGTGTAATACCCAGCACACAGTCATTGAGGTATGCTGTCTTATGATTAATGTTGTTGTAATTAGTTTCTTTTTCTTTTCTTTTTTTCCCAAGAGCAGACGCTCCTTGCTTCATTAGTCTATACTCAACAGCATCTTTTCCATTCCAGAGCTCTTTCTTTTCAGTCACTCTCTTCTCTCTTCTCTTCCTTACTTTTCCTTCTCTCTTTATCATTTTATACTACCTCGACTTACATCCTTCTTTCCCTCTTTCTTTCTTTGCTTCTTCTTTCTACTTCCTCTTCTCTCATTTTCTCTCCTCTTTCCTTTTCTGGACGTGAACGGTGTAGTTGGGTCGGGTTCTTTCTGAATATCAGAGTATTGGAACAAGTCTAAATAACGAGCCATTCTTAGATTTGTAATTTGGTATATTTGTTTTCATATTGCTATTATTACTATTATTATCGTGATTACTATTGCTGTACTCTTTGTATATTTTTTTTTCAAAATACATGCATTATGTATTATGTTGATTGTTTGTCACTTTGTCAGTGGAGGAAGAATATCTGGATTTTTTTAAATTCAGACAATAAATCATCGTGAATCTTAAATCTTGAATCTTGAATCTTGAGATAAGGGGAGATTTAAGGGAAGGATTTGTGAGCTTTCTCATTATTTTTATGTTGGTTAGGAAGATTATCTTAGTAGAAATATCCTTGAAAAGGAATGTTCTTCAAATACCCTCACATTCAAAATATGGCCAAATATGGCAAAAAACAGCTGATATGGTTGGGCGGACCATTTGTGTGTTGTCCCATGCATGCATTTCTGTGTCCAGTGCATGTGACTCTCAGCCGAACTGAGTTAATTTCTGATGATTCAAAACCCTTTTAGCAAACATTTCTTAAGTGCTTTATGATCAACTTTTCTTGATTACTTTGAGACAGTTTCTTTCACATTGCAATCTCACGACCCGAACTTGCCTCTATCTTTAAGAAAGAGAGAAAAAGGAGAAAGAGAGATAAAGGGGAAGATAGAACATGAGAGAAAGAGAGGAAGAAAAAGGAAAGTTTTCTCTCGGTCTCTCTGTACTTCTCTGTCTCTCTCTCTCTCTGTCTCCCTCTCTCTGTCTCCCCTGCTTTTTCTAGCTATATAGCGTGAGAGGTTTGGATGTACGTGCACCCACACCACTTTTGCTACGGCCGCTGAGTCAGGTAATTGCGTACTTCATGTTAAGTCTCATTTTCCTTATGAAAAAAACAGACGTGTTTTTTCGTCTGTTTCAGAAACGGATTTTGATTAAAGAGTGTGACTTCGCCATTCATTTTTGAGAGCTATGCTCCGTTTTCTTTTAAAATCTACGTTTGTATTTTTTAATGGCATTCTGCTACCAACTCTGATTCTTATATATATATATATAGCCCCTTTCTCCCTATCTTTTCCCCTACGCTACCGGCCTTTCTTTGTTAGATCTTCAATATCTCATGCAGGATCCAGAGGCCATCATAATATGACTGTTCTTTGAAGGGTAGTATGTAACCAACAACGTGAGAAGAGCCAGCGGACGGCGATTTTTTTCCCCTACGAGAGTTTCGGTCTACAATTGGTATCAGCGACTGCATTCAAGAATAGCTGTGATACTTCACCTATTTCTGACGAAATAAACGCCATTGATATCAATTATTAAAGCAAAAATAAAGCAAAGCTGAGAGTCGAACCTGAGACCTGGCTCGCCCACTCTACTGACTGAGCCACGAGAAGCCAACGCCGAGCAAGCGTTCTCTAAGAGATTCATACCTGGAATTCATTGCTAGTCTTACTTCTCATACGCCCATTATGGTAATGGGGTCCGGAACTCTCGTGGGGAGGGGGGGGGGGGTGGCCGCCAGTGGGCCAGTGAGCCGTAGCACGTTGACTGATTTAGAGTATTATCTTATGTCACTTTGAGTTCAGAGAAAAGCAAATACAAAACATATTTCCTCTTTAATTCCCCCTCCCCGGTCGCCCCCCTCTCTCTCTCTCTCTCTCGCTCTCCATCTCATTCTTAGTAAGTAAGTATTTTACTTTTCTAAGTAAATATCTCACTTTTTCCTGTAGACCTTAGATTCATTTGTATTCATTTTATATCGCACACAAACACCCCCTTCCCCTCCCCCTCTCTTTCCCTCTCCGTTATTCTTCGTGTATCTATATCCATGAAAATTAAAATACTTTGAATTATATTTTCTCTATCTTTTTACTAGATAGACATAACCAGTGATCAAAATAAAGTTCATAATTACACTGTAACACATGACTGTTCATCTTTTTCCTGCACCGTGCTTTATTTGCTTATCCAATGGACCAATCCCACAACGCAAGAGGGCAGTAGACTGTTCGACACAGTTCGACATACTCGGTGTGCGCTCAAACTTTTATAATACACAAGTCAATAGCGCGTTATGTACATTCGTTCTATTTTGACCAATATGTGCAGACTTCTTATAATATTTGCAATGATAAATTATCAGGTCGCAGCTGTGCAGTTTTTGTTTGTTTTGTTTGCTTGAAATTTATTTCTGCGTTCAGCATGTTCAACACAATACAACATAATCAATTATTACATATAATTTCTGATATAGACATTTTAGACACACGTATCGTTTACAATTTCTTTCTGAATATAAAAAAAATATATGAAAAATATTATTCAACTGAATTTCAGAACGCAGGAGACCGTCGTCATGAGCGACCTGCTTGATGTTGACTTCGGCCAGTGCTCAAATGCCACGAGAATTGGAGAAAGTTTAAAATTGGAAGCTAACTCAGTGCGAAATTCACTCGCTTTTGACTCATGAAGCTTGTTTGTGAAGGAATTCGTCGCCAGTGAGTAAAAACATTAACAGAAAGGACTTTGAAGTCAAGAAACATTATCATTATGTACTTTGGCGTAAAATTCAATGAGTGAAAACATGACTTTGTAAACAGGGTAAGATTGAGGGCTCCCGTTTACTACGGCTTCTATGCTGCAATCGAGTTTTTACTGACAAAACCAAGTTGAAAAACCATCGAAAGTACAAAAATACATCATACCTTCATTAGTCAGATATGGCCACTGTATTACCTAATCTACCCATGTATCCATGCTTTATTTTATTGATCTAGAATAAAGTAGATGGAACAATATCAGGGCATATCTCATATCTTACATTCATTTTGTAAACAGAGCCAATCGCGGTCAGCGCGCTTTGCCCACCGCAGCAGCGACGTCGCCGATAGAGGGCCAAATACATAAACCGAAGGTGAAATTGGACTATACATCAATGCATCATTTTTGTTTTCTTCAAATCATCCACCTTTTATGCCCTTATTCTTACATTAAACTATAATTTTCCGTGCCCATGATTAGACACAAACTTTGAAAATAGATTTCAGGTATAACGTATAGCGAATACAGAGCCCTTATTATTCGTTGCGACGGAGTATATACAAAGATAGGGAAGAAAATATTGGAAAAAATCTCCTCGTTGTTCATACACAATCTCTTTTTTCTCTCTACAATACTTGAGAAATACATTCCATTTTAATTATTTGCTTTAAGCTTATCATGATATTGCATGAAAGTTGAAATGACATGATAGATATTTTCCTATTTCTCTCATATGCTATTCCAATACATCAATACATTTCCATATCATCAAGCTCATTGCGTTTACTTTTACAAATCGATACTAACACTCTGCACATAAACTGAGTACAGGGGATAGTCATAGTCAATAGGGGCAGTATACCTCTGCCAAACGGATCCACAGCCAATAGCCCATCAGCAGCAGGCATCCTGACAGATTTGGCTGCTGGGCAGCAAGATACTACTCACCTGGTTTCGTCACAATATATATATATATATATATATATATATATATATATATATATATATATATACCTCGCAGCTGATTATATATTTAGCCTATGTATGTATATGTGGGGGTGTGATAAGCAAACGAAAATCTACAAAGAGTACATAATTTTACCGAACTTAATTTTTACATGATTGGATGAAGCACTGTTAGGCATATGTAGTTTTTTATATATATATATATATATATATATATATATATATATATATATATATATATATATTTAATATATGTTAAATACTTGCGCTAAATATCATATAATATAATATTGATCATACTTGTTTATTCACTTCATCTGTAATCTCATCTGCCCCAACGATAAATCTCTTAATTCCATAATTATGCATGTATATCATATCATGGAGTTTGTCATTGCATTTTTTTATGGTTCTTTCCTGATGTCAGGGGCATTAGGCCAATGAAATTAATCAACATGGACATCAATTTCCAGCAGTCAAATAAATGAAACCCCTTGATGAACAAAAATATGTACATCATTTCAACAACATGACAAGAAATGCATTGCTCAGCTTCGTGACGGTGAGACAGTATAGGTTTTTCTTTCTAATTCTATGTTGTCAATTATCTTAAATTACAATCTATTTGCTTATGGATAATGCTAGATTTACAGGCCTATAACATGGTGCACCGTCTAAAGCAATTGAACCCAAGACACAGAACAAAATTGTGATAAAACCTTGAGATATATGAAATCACCACGATCATCGAAGCACCGCCACGCTTCAAACATCATTAGCACTGAATACAATATCAAAACCAGTCGATGATAATTCAAAGTAAAATGCAAATATATGATTGTTCGTGAGATATGTATCCTTGTCGGTCATATCGGTTTCCCTTCTTGAGGAATTCACGTAATTACAAGCATTGCTTTCTTGTGGATTTCTCTTTTCCAATGTTAATTTTCTTTTCTGAATATATTGTGTCAAATTGAAATTTAATTTGTTTGTATTGATGTCAAAAAGGATAAAATGATGTATATCAATTTGTAAATTACTGTAACTCTAACTTGAACTTGAATGTACATGCACCTTGGAATGCACCTCTGCCTGCGATTGCATGATATGCATGTGCGAAATATCTTCAACGGAGTGGACTAGGTGACATTACCTGCGCCAATTCAAAGTTAGTCTTGACATACTTCGAAGAAATAACATGTCCATTTCCTTTGCCTTGTTTCAAGACAATGACCTCTGTCTCTGTCTCATGTTTGCTTAACCATTAATGGTAATAATGATAATCAATATACTTTACTGATGTGGTAACCAATACAACAAAAAATAGTACAGAAATAATAAATTGTTCCATACGTAACTATTGTATGTACATTGTTAAGCTGATTGAAAAGTCTTGAGGGTTATATTGAATCACATCGTGGAACAGTGAAAGTAAATTTTCTGTCCCCATTCCCATATCAAACTAAGTTCGAGATATAAATACATGGCCATGAACATATATGCAAACAATAATATAAACATCGTTCATATATTAGGTGCCAACCCGCCATTTTTTATATATATTGAAAGAAATTTGACAAATGCAAACAACTTTGGCAACTCCCTTGTAAATAATAAACACTGAAAGAAATGAAAATGGGAGAATGATAATTGCGTAGCTCCCCAATGTTCCCCAGAGCTGTCATCCATTTTGAATCAAGGGTTGAAAAAATGCCTCTAGTGGTTAAGGCATTGGCGTTCTAAGCCAGTGACCCGGGTTCGATTCCCGGTGGAGGCATTTTTTCAACCCTTGATTCAAAATGGATGACAGCTCTGGGGAACATTGGGGAGCTACGCAATTATTATTCTCCCATTTTCATTTCTTTCTCTCTGTGTGTGTGTGTGTGTGTGTGTATATATATATATATATATATATATATATATATATATATATATATATACACCCCCATTTTCCTCTTTTGGGAGGAGCATACCATAGTGTGTCCTCCCCCCTAATCTTTTTCTTGGGGGATGTGTCCCCTGGCCTGTCTCTCCCCCATTCCCACCCCCGCCCCAACGGTTTATATGGATTTCCTTTCACCTTCACAATGACCAGATTTTGACACAAACTAGTTGAAAAATTGGCCGACAGTTACTGTTTTTGTTTTTGTTTTCAAAACAGTAACTCATAAAAGATAAATGCTGATGGCGCTATCCCTTGAAACATAATTGACCATCACCATATTGTGATGAGAACATCAGAGAACGTTTTAGAAGCAGGTTTTGCCTCTAATTGTCTTTTTTACCAGAAAGACTGAGCTCGCCATATTGATTGTCTGTAAGCGAGATTCCACTCGGATCAGGGGCGGATCCAGCAGTCCTCTGAAGATGTGAATAGTCGTTGTTGTCATCCTCTTGGTTGTCTAAGGTCTGGTAGGTGTCGGATCCATCGGGTGTTTCGTAGTCATCACCGTCATTATTTACGGTTTGGGTAACCTTTGAAGGACTAGACCTTTGAGGATCAGACATAGGTTTGCGCTGAAGATGATCGTATGGTTCGTCATCTCCCCTGATACCTTGGATAGGATCCTCATAATCAGGTGATATCTTTGCTTCAGTGATAGGGGATTCGTAGTCCGGATTTTCCTCTATTATTGCCTTTGGCGCCAGGGAACCACAACCATCTGGTGACAGTGGTTTATTTGACTTAGTACCTCTTTGAAGTTTGTCGTAATGGTCGTTTTGGTCATTTGGGGGTGTGTTGTCTTCATGGTGCTTCATAGCAGACGGGTCAGATTTGCTGCAATCTTGCAGTAGAGACTGATAGGTTTTGTCTTCAGAATTGTTTTCCTTGGAGGAGCTTTCACTTTGGCCAGATGTAGGATTGTTATCCTGTCGGAGATCTTGGTAGGTATTGTCTTGAAGATTGTCCTGCTTCAGAGATCGTTCCTTTTGATCAGGTTCCAATGTGAAATACTCTGGCCCATCTGCTTGAAGAGCTTGGTAGCTATTCTCCGTTTCTGGAGAATTTACTTTGCTCATAGATTTCTTTGGGAGTCCAACTTCATGGTGAAGGGAGGTGTAACCGCTATCGTCCTTTCGTAAATCTTGATAGGCTTGGTCATCGGCTTCAGTTAGACCTTCAACGTCCTTTTGATGATTATGTGAATCATGTATAATATCTTTCAACGGTCCGTCTGTCACAACCTCTGTTGGGGAATTTTGCTTTCCATCTGTCAAGAGCTCTTGGTAAGAACCATTGTCGGCAGGTGGCCCAGTCTTCCCCTGGTCGCTGTCTGGTAGGTTGTATTCATGGTAGTCGCCAATCTCTTTGCCGCCGAACAAAAGATTATAGTCCTGCTCTCCTACCTCGTTGTAGATGGCAACGCTACTGCTCTTTGTAGTCGATGGTAGATCTGTATATACGTGCTGCTGATCATCCCCAGACGGTCTCACGGGATGTGCAGCTTTAAAAGGACTCTTCACCGAATTTTTGAACTCTGTGTACTCATGCTCCCCATCGTCGTCTTCAAAAGCTGGATTCAGGCCACAACCGTCTAAGCTTTGAAGTTGACGATTCCGTTCAGGTGATGCTGATTTTCCCCTACAAATAATGAGAACAGTTAAAACAAAAATATTTGCAGGCTAGTCATCTGTTTCATTAATAGCGAAACGTCAGCTCATCAGGGAGGATCAATTCAGAAGTATCAAGGTAATGAGCTCTATTATAGCACCTGAACTGAGAAGTAAAGATTATGGGTTTAATCCCCTGTACCCACTTACTGACTTTCAATGTCAAACTTGTAATTTTCATTTTACTTTCACCAACAAGTGACAATGAACATGTGGGGATTGTGGCAGAAGAATGTTTCGATCATACACATCTAGTTGGAATACTCCTTATGGAGTGGTCATAATGGTCACCTGCAGATGAGCTTGTGACTCCTTTATCTTGGATAATAATGTACTCAGGGGCGGCACCAGGGTATTTTGATAGGGGGCAAATTGACTCACAGGTGATTTTTATTTACGTTTTAGATGGACAAAAGGGTTATTATATTAGTTGCATCACCCTGTCATCTCTTGGCCGTACTCTTCTTTCTTCTTCTTCCTCTATTTCTTCTTATTTTTATCATGAGGGCGAACACCCTCTGCCCCCCTCTGCAGCACCACTCCTGAATGAACTATGAAATAAAACCCGAGGTATTCACGTAATCCGTTATAAAGCATGTAAAAGGTAAACATATACCCTTGCTAATGATGTTAAGGAAGCCGAGCAGAAAACATTTATTCCATGTAAATAGAAGCACCCCCCCCCCAAAAAAAAAAGAGGAATAGAAGAATAGCATAGCGGGTGATTATACCTCCTTTTGTACCAGATGATTCCTACTGTCAAAGCAATAAGCAGCAAAATAAGGAGTACCACTACGATGGGAATCACTGCTTCATTCAGTAGTCCTGTAAACGAAACAAATAATAGTAGACCATTAAGGAGAAAATGTTGTAAGTGATAAAGTGAATAAAAAACAGGGGGGGGGACCTGTCTAACAAAATAGTTAATAACACCTTTTCTCATTGATTGTTATCAATATAGAAGTCTGAGCTTTTAGTTTCAGAATAAATGCCAAAGCACCTCAAATTGGGACGATGAGAGGCAATTCGTCCGTATGATAGTGTCTAGGAAGATTACATTATTCCCCTGTCTGGAACAGCATGCAGCTGGAGAAATAGGAAGCATGAACAGCTGATGAAAAGTGAAAGGTAAGAGACATGTCATGTGATTAAACGTTCCCAAACCGCTCTACAGTGTCATGTCCACTTGACATGCTTGACGTCAGCAGTTGAGGAAGAAAGGCTCTGTAAGAGACTTCTTTTACTTGTGTAAGTGTTAATCAATTACACCGCAGTATGATTAGCAGTTTCTTCTGCGACCTTCTAATCAAAGTCGCTTAGTGATTCGTCTAACATCCATTCAACCACCTCGAAACATATTAGCAGGCGATCAAGTGTTATCCTCCTCTACTGCCGGGAGGGGGGAGGGGAAGTCAAAATGTTGTTGTTCACACGAGCGACCAGAAAATCGCGTGGAAAGGGAATAGATTTTGCCGATTTTAGGCACTTTACGCAATCACGGTGTCAAATAGACAGTGGCGGCACCAGGATTGTTAAAGTGGGGGGGGGGCAAATGGAGGGCAAAAGAAAATGTTGGGGGGCAGGGGCAGTCAATTTTTCTTTTGCGTGTATGGAAAAATCGAGCGTGAAGCGCAAGTTTTAGTCGCTTACACACATTTTAATATCAATTTTGCGAACGAGCAAACAAAAAAATAACCGCTTTTTTTGTTTTTTAATCGCATTTTCGAATAAATATTCTGAAATATGACGAGCGAGCGAGCCAAAAATGGCTACTTTTCTTGTTTTAATTGCATTTTAGAAAAGAAATTTTAAAATATGACGAGCGAGCGAAGCGAGCAAATGGAGGGCAAAAGAAAATGTTGGGGGCAGGGGCAGTCAATTTTTCTTTTGCGTGTATGGAAAAATCGAGCGTGAAGCGCAAGTTTTAGTCGCTTACACACATTTTAACATCAATTTTGCGAGCGAGCGAAGCGAGCGAACAAAAAAATAACCGCTTTTTTATTTTTTAATCGCATTTTCGAATAAATATTCTGAAATATGACGAGCGAGTGAAGCGAGAGAGCCAAAAATGGCTACTTTTCTTGTTTTAATTGCATTTTAGAAAAGAAATTTAAAAATATGACGAGCGAGCGAAGCGAGCGAGCCAAAAATAACCACTTTTTGGTTTTCAATCAAAGTTTTGAAGAGTGGAAAATGATATTTTAGAGAACTTCACAGCTTGAATATGATGCTTATGACAACATCTACTTATTTACAAATTACTGTATAATTTTTCATTTCAGTCCTCAAAATTTCTGGGGGGGCAACTGGGGGGGGGGCAAAGCTTCTGAGTGGGGGGCAAATGCCCCCCCCCCATGCCCCCCCTTGGTGCCGCCACTGCAAATAGACCCCCCAAATGAGGGAAAAAGATGGGTTTTTTTATTTAAAGAAAAGAGACAGCCTGGATCTTGTTTAGAGGATGGAGGTTAGACTTATTTTATGGTAAATTTTCGTAGAAAGGCTCTGTGTACAGGAATGTATACCAACTGCCCTCACCCCGGCTCTACTGCTCCCAAACCTCATGAACAGCCTCCGTCCTCGTGTAACGCTATCAGCAACAGTGTAATAATTAATTCCCAAACATTAATTTATCACACACTGTTACTGCAATGCAGCATTTTGTGTCATTTCTAACTCCAACTTCAACGCAAGGATGACATCACTAAATGCGTTTTAATTCGTCATTGTCCACTGGAAAAAAAAGGCTATATCAGTTACCACCAAAGATCGCAAAGCGCACGGAGTGGCGGCACCGGCCCTTGCGCGTACTACAGCTTTTCCTGAGAGTAGTTTATCTTAGCACACTCCGTGCACTATTATAATCTTTGGTTACTATCATAATACCTGACGATCGCTCCTGTGGTCCTGACGATGCCGTCGTAGCGGAAGGTGTGGTACTGAAGCGAGTATCATGCGAGTATGTGCCAACGTGAGTCGTTGAATCCCAGGGAAATATCGGCAATGTAGATGGAGATGAAGATGACTGACTGGTTGGTGGAGGCGAGGATGAAAGAAGTTCGGTGACCTCGGTACTAGTGAAAGTCACTAAATGTAATATATAATGTAAATCATATGACAAACTTTGAATTTGAATTTTCATTCTCTTTCCATAGTCTTAATGTCACGCCATACTTGATGAAACCCATTCTACATAATGTATTCGGTTTCCGAATCAGCAATTGCTACACAAAATTTGCAAACTGCTAGCGATGATAAGAGATAATTACAGAAGTTACCACCCCCCCCCCCCACCGAAAAAGGTGGGGTATTGTATTTCAGGTAGTAGCTTTCTCCCCTGTACAACTTGGACACAAAATCAGGTGAAATCATTGAAAATGAGACCTATATTCATAATGCATAGATTAAACGTTTATTATCATGAAGAGTAAATGGTAAATTGAGAGAAATGAATTTCTTTCCCCCGAGTTTGTGCACTTGTTAATGGAAACTTAATCTCTTCTATATTTCTCGATAGCTTTGTTTCAAAATCGTATTCGTATTTTTAAAGTAAGCTCTTCATATATGAATATCTTTGGCTCCATCTTACTAATCAGTACACGAATTTTCATCATTTTCTACTCTACACTATTTCACCTGTACTGCTTTGACTTGGACTCGTTGGTGTCATAGGAGAAAACGAATTGGTCGATGCTGACACAGGTGCAGTCGTACCTGGTGCTCTTCCGCCATGTCCACTACATACAAAGAGCTGCATGTCGCTGATTTTGATCGTTCCTTCACCTCTTGCTTCTAGTGTTACCTGTAAATGATTACTGCATGAATTTATTCCTTTTCTAGAATACCTTGAAACATATGTGTATTTTGGATGACCTTAATTCTCAAAGGTGATTACAAAGCGTGCATTAATTTCTTTTGCATTTTACTGTAGGATTTGTAGAAATAAGAGCTATTGTAACTGTTGTTGTTTCTATATTCATATACCGTACGTATAAGAAATAAAATGAACAAATAAGTGATTTGTCTTTTTCTATTCTTTTTTGTAAAACAGCTACTACAATTTTTTGTATACAAATTATATACATTATGTACATTATGTCGATTCGATTATATCGATTCATACTTTTGCTATTCTTGTTGAATAACCGTTACTGATTTATTTGATAACATTATGTAGCTTATGCATATAATGCATATTTGAAAACCATGTTCTTGAAAGAGTGTCGACATTTAAATATTTAGGTGTTTGGTTCGATGAACATCTCACTTGGCATACTCACGTTGAAGTAACGAGTAAAAAAATTGCTTCTAGATTGGCACTGTTGGGTCGATTACGAAAATATATGACAGTCCAGAGCGCTAAATTGTTGGCAAACTCACTTGTGCTACCGTATCTGGAATACTGTAGTAATGCCTGGACAAACTGCACCCAAAATTTAAAGGACATATTAATAAAACAACACAAAAGAATGGCTCGGTTAGTCCTCCAGGTTGATTTCAGTACACCAACTTCAGAAGTGCTTAGAAGATTGAATTGGGTGCCTCTTGAAGAGCGATGGCGATTCCAAATATGCAAAACTGTGTTCAACTCCTTACATGGAGAAGCTCCAATTTACCTTTCGGACCTGTTTCCAAGACTGAGTGATGTTCATTCCCACAATACCAGAAATGCTATGAACTATGGAATCCTGGTTCCACAGGCACGGACCAAAGCTGGGAAGAAAGCCTTTTCCCACCATGGTTCGTGTCTGTGGAACCAACTCCCAACTAATGTAAAAAATTCCTCCACAATATCTTCTTTTACTGCGGCATATTGGAGGTATAGGTATAGCCTGCCTCACTTTAATGAGTGATGTACACATTAAGTACCTTTACTGTTATGAAGTATACTCCTGTCACTCCACAGTTCTATGTTCTTGGTATATCTCTTCTCTCCACTCAAGTTTTTTCACATTCTGATCTCTCTTCTCTCTCTCTTTTTGCTTCTTTCTCCCTGTCCTTCCCCGTCCTTTCTCCCTTTGTCTCTTCCTTTTTTCTATATCCTCCCCTCTCTTCCCTCTCTTATTACAGACATATTATGGAAAGTACAATGTAATAATGATTCTATTTTGTTAGTTTATTTTCCTAAAATGCCATCTTGTTTAACTTGTTTTATTGTATGTATGCATTGTTGTGTTGTTTTATGTTTTACAGGGCCCCCAAGTATAACAGTACTTGTCTACTGATGGGGCTACAATTTTCTGGTTATTTCTCTACTTATGTATATTCCACGTCATTCAGCCCTTGAGCTGTAATTGGCTTTTAATAAATACCTTTTAAATTCACTTTCAGTTTCGAACACGTTCACGTGTGTTACAGAAAAGCTCGTGCAATAAATACTTGAAAAATATAGACAAGAATTTCAGCAAGAGTTTTTTTTTTCCCTCCAGTGGAAGTAGGAATGGAGCTCTAATAGCCCTAGTCATGAAAATCAAGCCGATTTCATATTATTTGACATTGGCCGATATTTTGATGCTCAATTCCGTTTCTAAATACTTAATGCTATAACGGTTTTCACTGGATTTCAAGAAACAACAACAACAATAACAAAATGAAGGAAGAAGAAAGAAACTGAAAAGAAACCTACCTCCCACGATAAGGAAGAGGCATTACAAGACACGTTAAATGTCAGATCATTTTGAGAAGATGATCGCGTATTGCTTTGTTGGCAGTAAGTGATGAAAGTGCCCCTCCACAAAGTTCTCGACATGCCCGGACCAGGAAATGTCGTGATGTTGTAACTAAACTTTAAAAGAATGCAGCCGCCGTCGTTGATGGGTAGTACACCCTGAAAGGCGATGCATCCTTCCGACCTCTTTTTTCCGTCGTAACCTGTACGATTTGAAAAGATACAGGCACTCACGAGAAAATACATAGTTGCTCAATGTTTTGATTTCTTCCCGTTCCAGATTAATTGGCTACCTATACAGTGCGTCCCAGAAAAAAAAACAGAACCCTAAAACAAAGGCTCATTGTGCATAAGCAATGGGGCGTATAATTGAAAAAAAAAACATGTTCAAAATAAACTTTGACTTATGCTCTTTCAAATGATACTTTAAGCCAAATTATTTATTCATGCATCTCTGACTACCATGACTTTAAAAATTTAATTAATTTTTTTTAATTTTCCTCATGTGCTCAATGTCAAAGCAACCAAGTGTAGCAAATGGGTTTTGACATTAAATTTTCGAAGTCATGGTACTCAGAGAGTTTGCTTAATGATCATTTGAAAGACCATAAGTCAAAGTTTATTTTGAACGTGTTTTTTCAATCATACGCTTCATTGCTTCTGCACAATAAGCCTTTGTTTTAGGGTTCTGTTTTTTTTTTTCTGGGACGTACTGTACAATGCCAGAATAATTCCCTTTTTGATAGACTGATGGGCTATAGAATTCCCCTGTTGAAATACCACATGGCCTATTGAGCGAAGATGTTTCCGCTTTTTATTTCCAAATATCGTTGGACATATTTGTTAGCTTCTATTTAGCTGATCAGGGCACCGTTTCCGGAAAGGTGTCAGCAGTGAAAAGTTGTCATTCTCTGACAATTTCAGTAAAATCCTTGGTTTTGATTGGCTGAGAATCACTGGTCACAGACTGTTACTATGGTAATTATCAGAGAATGACAGTTCGTCAGTGCGGACAACTTTCATGAAACGGCGGGTTCCTTAAAACATAAAAACCTATTAACTCACGCGTCTACAAACATGACAAAGATTCTTGAAGTGTCGTATTTACAGTTAAATTTCAAAATGTTTTTTTAAGCGTATTTTCTTTGGAAAGTTTACGAACCAACAAATGACATTTTAATCTGTATCTTATGGGTCCTATTTCGATACACTACATTGATAATACGAGTTTGAAATATTTCTTTTATAAAAGAAGATATTGCGAGTTCATATAATTATATGTGTGTGTGTGTGTCCTTGGAACTAAAATTTAAAAACTGAAAAAAAAAACAATCATATGAAGCGCATATTAGGAAGCAAATCAAAAGCAATAATTCTCAGTAATAGATAAACGAATACATGAAAACTGATAATGTTGAAACTAAAATGAGATATATGATATGACAAAGCAAAAACTATGGACTGATGGAGCAATTGCGGTGAGTCCTTTTTTTCTTTTTCTTTTTTTAGGTTCTACGGAAAATATTACCCCCCCCCCTCAAAAAAAGGAAACAAAGTAGTAAGGTAAAACATAGGCAATGGCAAGAGCAATTGATCAAAACATAAATTAACCTGTTCACTACTGAATTATTATATTCCCATAGGATTAGTACACGGGCAACCAGGGTCCAGTAGCGAATGGGTTAAACTCAATAACACGACAGAGATATCTTAAAAGATGAGAGGGGAAAACGCAAAGAAATCGCTGCGTGACTGGAATTATTGGATTACTTTTGAAAGGAATTACAGAAAAATGCAAATTTCTAATTAAATCAAACATCGATATTTTTTCTTAAATCACACCCACATATCTCAATAAACACTTAAATTCAATTATCATTTGGCTCAGATGGTTATTTAAAAAAAAAAATCAAAATGATTGTAATTCGCCTTATACTACAGAGAGTTTTCAATCAGGTGAAGAGATACTTCGTTTATATAAAAACAATTTTGTGAAATATGAAACAAGATTCATTTGAAGAATGTTGGTTGAATTTCAAATCGACAATATATCACAGTCTTGCACCCTTATGGTCCTCTTTCACTCTTAGTAGCATGCATGTATTACATTATCACATTACTGCAATCAGTTTATCGGTCCCATCACTCTGGAGCTGTTTGCCCGGGGGGGGGGGGGGGCACTCAGTATATAATGCGTGGTGGGTATGTGCCGCGGAGAAGACCCCCATTTTTACACTCAAATTTCCGTTCCAAAGCATAGAATTTTCTTTTTATCGAGAAAAAAAAGAAGAAAGAAATCCGTTCCAAAGCTTCGCATGTTTTTCGTTACGCCGTTCCGGCCGCATTGATCCGCTACAATGAGCTGCATTTTTGGTGAAAAGCGGCCCGCAGAGCGCTGTCCGACCATCGCCTCTGCGCAAGCGCACCCGGCGCCCGTGCCGCCGGGCTAGCTCCATGCACGTATGCCCGTTCCATAGGGATACATACGCATTCACACGCAGGCGAACCGTTCCAAAGACCCCCGTTTTCACAAACATTTGTAGTTCCGAAGCCCGTTCCGAAGACCCTCCTTTTCACAAGAAGCCCGTTCCAAAGCCCCCGTTTTTTTTGTCTCGCTTGCGGCACATACCTACCACTTTTGGGCTCGAGTACCCCCCCCCCCGGGGTCGGTTTGGACATAAATTATATGAACACAAGGGTATACCGTACGCCACTTTACCCTCCCTATTATAATTTTGTAGTACTTTTTTGTGTGTGTTACCACTGTAATTATTATTATTTGAACTACTTTCTCTTATTTTTTTTGTCGCTTATTCCTTTTATTTTGATATTTGTGGATTACTTGTTTTAAGTTTGTCTTCTGCGTCCGTCTCGATTTTTGTATATAGTTGTATATATAGTTTGTTTATAATTAGTATTGAAACTAAGTTTTGGGGCTTGCCTTCTTTACAAGCTTTTGCTTTTCTTGGCAAGTCCCTCCGTTCATTTCTTGTTTCTTTTCATTGACAAAATTACTGCAACAAATTGTAGCTTTGTTTAATTTATATTTGTTATGAAATGTCATTGATTTGTTTGTACTATCTATTATATTGAATATGTATTGTTACTTTGATTGTATTTTGAAAAAATTGTTGAACGGAAATAAATAGATCTAAATCTAAATTATCCAACTTCCTCAACACATGATATCACACTAACCATTTCTTGTGTCCCAACAGTTGTTTCGTCCACAGGCAAATGGAGGATGTGTAGGCATTGTGCAGGTACCGTTAGCATCGGTGACATTTATTGTATCTGCAGAAACATAACCGAATTAACGGCGAATCTTCAGAATGCATTCAGGTTTGCTAAACATATTAAATTCGTAAAGTTAGGCAAAAAACGTACGTTAAAAAAATTATGTGTTGCAGAATTTCCCTGTCAAAAATATGTCAAAAGTGTCGGGTCAGATCATTCACTTAAATCTCAAACATGTACAACTGTTTTTTTTTTTTTTTTTTTTTTTTTTTTTTGCTAAAGACTGACAGCCCTCTGGCTTTGGCAATAGTTTACAATAAATTTGACAAACCAGACCAAAAAAAAAACAACAACAAGAGATACATGTATCTACTCGGCAGCTCAGGGAATGTAGGATAGAAAGAGAGGAAGAGTGGGATAATAAGAGAGGGAGGAAAAAGCAGAGAACAGGAAGACTGTTAGCATGGAAGGGCACTGACATTATGATGGTTGATACGCTCTAAAACAATTGAGAAATTTCAACAAAAATGTATACTCTATTAATCAATGATGTTTAATGAAGGAGAAAACTTACCTGTAATGTTGACCACCCGTCCGATTACAGTGTTATTTTGAGTAGTTCCTGAGAAATAAGCTTCCATGCGGACTACATTGGATGATGACAAGAAGTAGTCTCCCTCTGTAACAAAGCTAAAGTGCGCGAAGGTATATCCACTGCTGCTCATATACCCACTGCTGTTAAAATACTCATACCCACTGCTGTTAAAATACTCATACCCACTGCTGTTAAAATAGTCACCACTGCTATAATCTTCATCATGTTCATCCGTTGCTGTGATTTTATTTGAGGCATCGTATTTGGGCACCTCCAGTAGGATTCGCATGCCAGGGGTTGCCTCCATTTTCAAGTAGTAGTAGTAGTAGTAGTAGTAGTAGTAGTCATAACCATGGGCTGGATAGGTAGAAGCCAGCGAGCAGCCTATTTTTGTTACTTCTCTTGTAAGACTGATTACTGTACGGTACAGAGAGTATTGTATGAAGAAATTATTCATTTTATATGTCATGATTATATTTTGTATATATACTCCACCACGCTTTAGTTTCTAGACTACAAACGTGCCAGGAATTGGGGGGAGGGGGCAGAATCGGTCCGTTGGGTAGAGAGTCCTATTACTTATGTTCTTCTTGTTTAGTAAGTCTCATCTGACGCTTAATTATGTTTCATATTTTTGGTTCTGTTTTCATTTTTATTTCAATTCGTTTATCGCATTGTTATGATTTTATTACCGTATTTCTGTAATCTCCCGGACTTCCTGAAGACCAGCCGTTTTCGGCTGGAGTGAGTTCTTTATTACCGTGATGAAATCAGATAAAATCTATGAAATGAAATGAAATTTATCTTTTTAAAAATCTTTTCTTATAAGTCCCAGAGAAACGTCTAATTCCTCTAGGCTAACGCTTCTACAATACCTGCTACCTTGACTGCCACTACCACTATACTGCTACTACTACTACTACTACTACTCAGTGGCGGCACCAGGATTGTTTAAGTGGGGGGGGGGCAAACGGAGGGCAAAAGAAAATGATGGGGGGCAGGGGCAGTCAATTTTTTGTGTTTATGGAAGAATCGAACGCAAAGCGCGAGTTTTAGTCGCGAGCGAACAAAAAATAACTGATTTTTAATCACATTTTGAATAAATATTCTGAAATATGACAAGCGAGCGAAGCGAGCGAACAAAAAATAACCGCTTTTTTGTTTTTATCACATTTTCGAATAAATATTCTGAAATATGACGAGTGAGCGAAGCAAGCGAACAAAAAATAACTGCTTTTTTGTTTTTATCACATTTTCTAATAAATATTCTGAAATATGACGAGCGAGCGAAGCGAGCGAGCCAAAATTGGCTACTTTTCATGCTTTTAATCACATTTTAGAAAAGAAATTTCAAAATATGTTGAGCGAGCGAAGCGAGCGAGCCAAAAATAACCACTTTTTTGGTTTTTAATCGAAGTTTTGAAGAGCGGAAAATGGTATTTTAGAGCACTTCACAGCTTATGCTTATGACAACATCTACTTATTTACAAATTACTGTTTAATTTTTCTTTTCAGTCCTCAAAATTTGGGGGGGCAAAGCTTCTGAGTGAGGGGGCTAATGCCCCCCATGCCCCCCCCCCCCTTGGTGCCGCCACTGCTACCACTACTACTACTACTACTACTACTACTACTACTACTACTACTACTACTACTACTTCTACTACTACTACTACTACTACTACTACTACCACTACTACTACTACTACTACTACTACTACTACAACTACTACTACGGCGACGACCTCAAACACCATTAATACTACAACACGTCGACCACCGCCATAGATAATAAATTTACATTTCTCAAACTTAAATATATATCTTTCTTATTCCCTAACCGCTTTTGATGGATCTGTTAATTTCTTCTCTCTTCTCTTCTCCCTTTTCATTTAAATTGATTTTTTTTCCACCCATGGTTTCATTCTCTTTTAATTTGCAACATGTTGAAGACTTCTGGCCAATTGTTTATCCAAAACTTTCCCCTGAATATTTATACGGTTTATCCCCGAGTTTGTAGTCTGGTAAATTTGTTAGCCGCCCCTTCTATCCTTCATTTTTATTGGTTCTTCAACCAACTATAATGTTCATCAAATATAAGAACTAATGTATCATAGGCCAGTGATTGTGATCTGTTTTTCATTTTAAAGGCTTGAACTTTTTCTCTTTTTTGTGGAGGCGGGGGGGGGGGGCAATTATTATCACTTTTTAATCCTGTCGTAATTTTTCTTTATCCTCCATTTGCCTTGTCTGTTTTCGCAGTCACTTCTCCTTGCAGCCACTTCCCTCCCCCTCCCCCTCCCCTCCCCCTCCCCCTTCTCCCTCCCCTTCTCCCTCCCCTTCTCCCTCCCCTTCTCCCTCCCCTTCTCCCTCCCCTTCTCCCTCCCCTCCCCCCTTCTCCCTCCCCTCCCCTCCCCCTCCCCTTCTCCCTCCCCTTCTCCCTCACCTTCTCCCTCCCCTTCTCCCTCCCCTCCCCCCTTCTCCCTCCCCTTCCCCCTCCCCTTCTCCCTCCCCTTCCCCCTCCCTTCCCCCTCCCTTCGCCTCCCTTCTCCCCCCTCTCTCTCTTACCTGGCTCGATGTCTATGCCGTCGGGTGACCATGTGTTGTCGCTTGGACATTTCCAAATAGTAGAATTTGAAAGCATCATATTCCACTCGCCATACGTGGTTATATGGCACTTTTGCATCGCCTGTTTAAGGACAATATCTGGGCATGAAGATCAAAATAAAAGAAAGAATTACTTTTTTTAAAAGCTAATCAAAGTATCATTACCCCTTCATCATTTGCGATAATATGGCCCTTTCGTTTTGTTGTATATCCGGGGAATTATCAACATAAAACTGTATGAGAAACGCCAAAACAGAAACTGCAAATGCTGCTACTCCTGTTGCCAGTACTAGCAGTAGTCCCGGGCGGGGGGGGGGGGGGGGGGGAGGGGGAACTCAGTATATAATGCGTGGTGAGTATGTGCCGCGGAGAAGACCCCCATTTTTACACTCGAATTTCCGTTCCAAAGCATAGCATCACGGGCGTCGCTAAAAGGGGGGTGTGGGGGGTGTGACACCCCCCACTCAGAATTCTTGTCGGCAAATTCACAATCGCTGTCGGCAAAAAAAAAAGGGAGATAGAGAGAGAGAGAGAGAGAGAGAGAAAGGAGAGGGAAGAGGAAGGAGGAAAAAAAAAGGAAAAAAGAGGAGTAAGGTGCCCAAATAGAGTCATATTCGGCTTATTTACTTGTGCATTTTGACGACGAAATAATACCGGTACCACGAAAGAGAGTGTATATTTTTCCTTGCTCGCTGCGCTCGCTTGTATTATATTTAGATACAGGATGTTTTCGGAAAGCAAACACATTCGGCTAGTGAGATGAACACTATATAATCTAGATATCTTTAGGTCCATCATGTATTTTGATGAAGAAGTATTACTTCTACCATAAAAAGAGTATGTATATTTTTCCTAGCTCGCTGCGCTCGCTCGTATTATATTCAGATACAGGATGTTTTCGGAAAGCAAACACATTCGGCTAGTGAGATGAACACTATATAATCTAGATATCTTTAGGCCCATGATGTATTTTGATGAAGAATTATCACTTCTACCATAAAAATAGTATGTATATTTTCCTCGCTCGCTGCGCCCGCTCGTGTAATATTTAGATATAGGATGGTCTTAAAAGCAAACAAATTAGGTAGGAAATGTGACCAAATATATCAAAATAGGTACCTTAAAGGCCAATCGTGTATTTTGATGAAGAACTTTCCCTTCTACCATGAAAAGGTTTATGAATTTTTCCTCGCTCGCTACGCTCGCTCGTATAATATTCAGATACAAGATGGATTGGGGAAAGCAAACAAATTTTGCAAGCTATAGGCCCATCGTGTATATTGATGAAGAATTATCACCTACCATAAAATAGAGTATATATATTTCTCCTCGCTCGCTGCGCTGGCTCGTATAATATTTAGATACAGGATAGTCTTTGAAAGCAAATGAATTAGATAAGAGAGGTGACCAAAATCAAGATATCCAAAAGGCCCATCATGCATTTTTTAATGAAGAACTTTCACTTCTATCATGCAAAGGAGTAAATATGTATTTTTCCTCGCTCGCTACGCTCGCTCGTACAATATTCAGATACAAGATGGATTTGGGAAAGCAAACGAATTCGACAAGTGAGGTGACCAAATGTACCTGTATAAGTTAGATATCTTATAGTTAATACCATCGTGTATTTGGATAAAGAATTGTCACTTCTACCATGAAAAATAGATTTTTTTCCTCGCTCGCTGCGCTAGCTCGTATAATATTAAGATTTAGGATGGTCTTTGAAACCGAATGAATCAGGCCAGAGAGGTGACCAAATATAATTAATTTAGATATCTTTAAGCCCAGAATGTAGTTTGATGAAGAACTATCACTTAAGTAGAAGAGAGTGTATATTTTTCCTCTCTCGCTGCGCTCGCTTGTATTATATTTAGATACAGGATGTTTTCGGAAAACAAACACATTCGGCAAGTGAGGTGAACAAAATATAGTTCAAAAGGAAAATATGATAGAGGTGCACAATTGAACATGCCTCAATGGGCTTTATACGGTTGAATTTATCGACGTTGGTTGTCGGCAATCGGTGGCATTATTTGTCGGCAATCTGGCCTCTACCCCCCCCCCCCCCACCCCCCATTCAAAATAGTCTAGCGACGCCCCTGCATAGCATTTGTTATCTTATTGAGAAAAAGAACAAAGAAAGCCGTTCCAAAGCATAGCATTTTCTTTTTATCGAGAAAAAAAAGAAGAAAGAAATCCGTTCCAAAGCTTCGCATGTTTTTCGTTACGCTGTTCCGGCCGCATTGATCCGCTACAATGAGCTGCATTTTTGGTGAAAAGCGACCCGAAGAGCGCTGTCCGGCCATCGCCTCTGCGCGAGCGCACCAGGCGGCCGTGCCTCCGTGCTAGCTGCATGCACGTATGCCCGTTCCGGTGACACGACATTTGCTCCGGCGACATTTGCTCCGCCGACAAGTGCTCCGCCGACAAAATATCATCCAAAACGACATTTGCTCCGCCGACATTTTCTCCGCCGAATTATTTCGACAATAATGTAACAACTGCCCCGTTCCTTTTCTTTATAATTTTCACTTTTTGTTTATTTTTAGAAATTCTTCTGCTTCAATAGATAAACATATTTTTTCATTTTTTAAATTTTTTTTTTGCTAGGATAGGAATGCCCTACATGTAAGACTGACAGTTCAATGTTTATGTATTTCTACAGTATATTTCCGTTTTTCACATTTAACATCAAATGCGCAAGATCATGAAACAGATTACCCTTAAAAAAAAATTATATAATAAAGTTAGTGATTAAGATATAGAAAGGACGGACGGAGGGACGTACGGACGGACGGACAACCCTATAATATAATGCCTCCGGCACCTACCTTCGGTGGGTGGAAGCACCTTTAAGGGGCAATTTTGACATACCGCAGTATTTCTATCTTTGCAAACTACTTTGCAGTTTGTTTAGATCTACTCTGATTTACTATGATTACTCTGATTACGTAGATTATTTAGAGTGACCTATAATGATAAACATGATAAAGGCATGCCCTCAAATTCATCATAGGGGCAAGGTTCAAGTGTCGTGGTTTCCAAAACATTTCGGTGGAGAAATTGGCGGCGAGGCAATTGTCATAATCATTATCAATTGTCGGAGTAGAGTAGAATTATTATCAATTTATTGATGATTATAATTAATTCGGCGGAGCAAATGTCGTCCGAGCGTATATCGGCGGAGCATATGTCGCCGGAGCAAATGTCGTCGTTTCGGAGCAAATGTCGGCGGAGCAATTGTCGGCGGAGCATATGTCGGCGGAGCATATTTCGTAGGAGCAAATGTCGGCAGAGCAAATGTCGGCGGAGCAAATGTCGGCGGAGCAATTGTCGGCGGAGCAATTGTCGGCAGAGCAAATGTCGGCGGAACATATGTCATGGAACCGCCCGGTCCATAGGGATACATACGCACTCACACGCAAGCGAACCGTTCCAAAGACTCCCGTTTTCAAATCCACTTGTAGTTCCGTAGCCCGTTCCCAAGACCCTCCTTTTCACAATAAGCCCGTTCCAAAGCCCGTTCCAAAGCCCCCGTTTTTTGTCTCGCCCGCGGCACATACCTACCACTTTTGGTGTCGAGTACCCCCCCCCCCCCGGGGGGGGGGGGGGGGCAGTAGTAGCACTTTACCATTTCTACTACTACCATGACTAAGACTGCTGCTAAATAATACTAGCACTAATACTAAACTAATACCTTCTTTACTACATGTACCTGATATATCTCTGCCAAACAAGCAAAGTAACACAAGTCATACTTAATGGGTGCTATACTTTGTAGTTTCTGCTGCTGAATTTAGCTACTTTCACTTAGAAAGACAGATAGATAGATAGATAGATAGAATTTATTTCACCTCGGTTAAAAAGTCCAAACAGAAACAAAGTCTGGTTTACATTGGGGCCGTGCCATGGACGAACACATATACAAATTAAAGGCACGCATAAAGCCTCATACATTATACAAATCATCATTATAATTCACCACTACTCCGGCACATGTATAGAACCTGATCGTTGAATTCTGTATTTGTTATAGATTTTCAACTAATTTATGTATTTGGTTTGATACTGCGAAATATTGTCAATGTAGTTGCAGCTTAAGAAGATAGTAAATAGGCAGCGTTTACCTTTCTTTTTAATATTTTAACTAAGAGAGTACTTCAACTTTAAAAAAAAAAAATCCAACATCAACACGTAGAATTGAGTATGGACTTCACAAATCATCATTATAATTCACCACTACTCCGGCACATGTATAGAACCTGATCGTTGAATTCTGTATTTGTTATAGATTTTCAACTAATTTATGTATTTGGTTTGATACTGCGAAATATTGTCAATGTAGTTGCAGCTTAAGAAGATAGTAAATAGGCAGCGTTTACCTTTCTTTTTAATATTTTAACTAAGAGAGTACTTCAACTTTAAAAAAAAATCAACACGTAGAATTGAGTATGGACTTCATGGCCAATCATAGCCGTATGCGGGATTTTTTTTTTTTTCCGGGGGGGGGGGGGGGCAAGAATATGTTCAATATTTAAGGGAACGTGCAAGCGTGGGAGAGAAGCAAGGGAGCTGGAGCTTTTGCACTTTTAGAATCGAAATTGAACGATCTGATGCACACTTTAGGTGTCATTTTTCGAAATTTTCTATAAAAATTAAGAAAAAAATATCCCTTTTTTTGGGGGGGGGGGCAACTGCCCCCGCTACCCCCCTATGTGCATACGGCCATGTGGCCAATTATCCCAATGGAGAGGATGGACGTCGTAATACTTCTAACATCACCGTCGTTTCTCTAACTTTACTCAGTTATGTTCTTACCGCATAATGCTTGTGTATTCCCGGTTGATCCATGAAAACATGCTTGTCCGAAGACTGGCAACATCTGGACTACATGTAGGGCCAACCAAAGTCCTTGATTGTTCCAAGCCATGCTTATATCAGATGCTGGCCTGCATTACTCATTTCTCAAAATGGGTACAAGAATATAAGGCAGAGTAGGTGTTTTCAAAACAATCTGGAAAATCATAGGAAGAGAGAAATTGCTACTACGCACTACGCCGCCTTTACACTGCATTGCAGTACCACAGTTCAAATAATAATGGTTATGCATGAATATGATCAGGGAAATAGTAGTTGAATTGAAAGCTCACGGATCGCTGCTTTCGCATTGACACAAAAAGGAACTAAATATTGAAAAAAAAAATTCTTCATAGGCATTCAGTATCGGTTGAAGGTGGGCGTCAATATCATTATTTTTATCAGCATTACAGCTTTGTTTTGCATTCAAGAGAAACAGAGGAAAACTAATTGAGAATAAAATGTGTCACCTACCAAAATGTTCAACTTTAACATGGACGCTGATGACCTAATACACACATGTTTTGAATCACTATTGTTATTTATCATTGTTTACCACTTGCAGGATGGAACACTCTATCATTATCAGAGTATAGGAATGCTGATTTTTCGTAAGGGTCCATAGGGGTCCTGTGGCTTTGTTGAATTTCATTACCATAACATTTTATTCCTTTTTACACAAACACCATGGTCGTGGATCAAACACTAAAACTGTCAGCAGCATCTTTAGCATCGTCACAAATATGGAATGCTTAGCAAATAATTGTATTAGCAAATTATTTAATAAATGTCACCTTAAATTCAAGCATTTGGATGAAATGGTTAACTCTTGAAATTGTTACACCATTAAGGGGAGTAGATAGCGGGGATGGGGTTGCATCTCCCCCCCCCCCCCGCCCACGCACACACCTTTTTAAGTGGATGTATATACGTGTGTACATGTATCAATCACCCCCCCCCCCCTTTTAATGACCTGTCTACGCTAATGAGACCAATGCAGATCAACTTTCATTCAATCATGGTGCATGACACATTTATATCACCTAAGGTACCGCTAGGTTTGAGTTTCACACTTTTATGTTTTTCCTTTAATTTTCTTATTCTGATCTGGATGAAATGGAGGGGTGTGGGGAGGAAGACCTGTGGGTCATGGTAATTAAGTTGACCTTTTTCTACCCAGGCAGCCGCTTCAACTCTGGTCCAGTTTTTTCTTAATTGTTGTAATTCACGTAATTATGTGTTATTGTTGTTCTTGTGTTTTGAATTGCTAAATGAATGATAATAATAACAATAATAATAATAATAATAATAATAATAATAATAATAACAATAATAATAATAATAATAATAATAATGCATACAATGAGGTAGCAAAAGAAAACCAAAATTAAAGATGCAGAGTGCATTCTCAGACAGGCAAGGTTGCTATCCTTAGAACTGGCTGAGGATGCCCGCCCTACACAGTGATGTAGGATGTAGTAGCCAATGGTAATTTATGACAATAATAAAAATGTAGACATGTCTGAACACATTATAAAGTCATGGTGATAATGAAGGAGTTACATTCGCGATCCGCACACATGATAATTTATGTATAGATGTATGTGTAATGTTATGTAATACCAAATACTGATGTACTACATTTCACCGAAGATAATCCTACACCGTTCATTTTGTCACTTATGTTTAGTTCATTATTATCTAGGAAACACAGTGATCGAATGCACGAGCTTGCTACACACACGCGCAATACGCCCCAGCACACATTATTTACAATAGGCCATTCATTTGTATTGCGAGTCAATAAAAGCTATCGTGTTTATGTTGAATGGACACCATAATCACAATTACGCTTGTGGAATGTATTGGCGGTATGAAAACCACAAATGAGGAAGTATAATTCAATAGAAATAGTGAAGGTTTTTTTTCTAAGTTTCCATTTAACACAAGGGCCTGTGCCATTACTGAAAACAGAAGCTTCAAAGTGCCCTTTTTAATAATTTTTCTTTTAAATCCTCAATATGGCAAATTACGTATTACTATAGAAACTGGTAATCTAACAGATGACGACAGTATAAGTTTTACGCCAACTACGTATAGGGGGATTACAAAATAATGATAAAACCACCTCCAACATCTTGGATTTAAGAACGATTCGCCAGAAAAAGTAACGATGCTTTAATGACGTCATCGAATATAAATGATAAAAATAAACGAATATAAATGATAAAACTAAAACTTTCACTTGCATAGTACATTATCCATTTAAAACTGCTCTATGAACTTTACATACAGCTCTCAAGATAAAACTACAGTACAACCAAATATCTCTTATATGTTTCTATATACGTGCACGACCTTAAATGTGCTGGCGACTATTCGACAATTTTGGACCACAAAAATCAAAGCTAGCTTCACCCTTCTTCGAATCAATTCTAGGAACGTGTAAAATTGAAGTATTTTCACTAGAGACTCCGGAGTCTGTAATTTGACCAGTGTGGAGGGGGAGGGGACAATGAAGTAAAGAAAGGACCCACTCAAGTGCCAATACACCAATCCTACCCAAGCAGACGACGTCCCCTACACAATGAACATTGCAATGCATTTATTTCGCAAATTATAAAGAGTTTAGTCTTTTAAACGTGACCGTTGAAAAAAAAAATCAGTAGAAACTAGCGATTTCCATCATTTAAGGTGCTTTCACACATGATGCGACAGTGTGGTAACACGCTGTGTCACCACACTTTTTTGCGTACAAGCCTATGTCGCCGACGGAGGCAGGACACACTTTTGTTTGCTGCCTAGATACAAAAAAAATGCACACCAATCAAATTTCTAAAAAGTTAGCGCAAAAATTGTTGCCATGAGATTGCTTGCGCAAGTTTTGACAATATGCTCTCTTATTGAGAGTTGACGCGTTAATGCGCGTTCATTAGCATATGTGGTGACACAATGTCCAATCATTTGTGAAGACAAAACAGTGTAGCACCAGAGTGTGTTACCACACTGTCGCATCATGTGTGAAAGCACCTTTGATGGACCAAAAGTGTATTATGCAATTTCATTAATTACTCATTCCATCACCCATTATTTTATAACACTTTGAATGATTCTCATGTTTTTTATTTCTACGTCTGAAGTCATCTAACTGCAAATCTCAAGAATTCTATAGATTTCGCTAACTATCTTAGTTTATGTAAGCAGTGTCACATCAATCACCTTTCAAAAGCAAAAATATTACATGTATGACGCCCATTATTAGCTTCCACATATCGAATTTTTCAGAAGGCGAAGGACAGGAACAAATACCTTAAAGTGATTGCACAATGGTATTTTTTAAAATATATATATATATATGATCGAGAATGGAATTCTAAGAAGAATAACATTACATATTTGATGATTTTCAATCGAAATCAATGCATTTTGGCTAATTTTCTCATAAAAAAATCAAGAGTTGACGAAAAGAATTGAGTATGGGTACCCAACTTAGCACATTGTAGTTGTGTTGCGCGCTAGACTGTACAATATGTATTATACCTTGCGCGCATTTTGCTAGAATTGCGCGACAAGATACCCACTTTGACGACATTTTGACGTCAAAGTGGGTACCCAGTTGAAACTGGGTCACAGCTGAGGGGTCAAAAATATTCTAAAATCTTACCGCAACACAACTCAAAAAAAAAACTTTAGGCAAATGATTTTCTGCTAATAAAATCATGCTCTTTTAAATGAACTAACACTGTTTCAGGATTGGGTACCCTTTTAAGAAACTTTGTTTTCAAATTTCTTGGGAAAGTGAGAAGATTCGCTTTCAATACCTTTCACGATTTCCAATCTTAAAAAAATGGCGCAGATAACAATATCTTTCAAAGGCGAAAGGGAGAAATATATACCTTTGGAAACATTGTTTTCATTTTCTTGGAAAGAGAGAGAATAGTCACAATACTTTTCAAGATTACAAAGCTGAAAATGGAGACAAGGAAATAGTACCTTTTAGTCTCAGTGCTTCAGTGATCAATATAATATACCCAGAACTCTTTATGAAATTAACAAACATAATTGTTTTTAAAGGAAACAGTGCAAAAAAAAGGTTCAAAATGAGAAAACAGTTCCGTTCAATGGTGGCTGATGGGGGCTCCGACGTAGATTTTTCTGAGGATTTTCCAGTCATAGATTTGGAACAAAAGTGTTCTCTTGTAAAAGAAAATTGCTGTAGGAATTTACAATAAATTACTGGCAGAAGTAGTAGAAGTAGTAGCAGTAGTAGTAGTAGTAGCAGCAGCAGCAGCAGTAGCAGTAGTAGTAGTAGTAGTAATAGTAGTAGTCGTAGTAGTAGAAGTAGCAGTAGTAGTAGTAGTAGTAGTAGCAGTAGTAGTAGTAGTAGTAGTAGCAGCAGTAGCAGTAGTAGTAGTAGTAGTAGTAGCAGTAGTAGTAGTAGTAGCAGTAGTAGTAGTAGTAGTAGTAGCAGTAGCAGTAGTAGTAGTAGTAGTAGCAGCAGCAGCAGTAGCAGTAGTAGTAGTAGTAGTAGTAGTAGTAGTTGTCGTAGTAGTAGAAGTAGCAGTAGTAGTAGTAGTAGTAGTAGTAGTAGTAGTAGTAGTAGGAGGAGCACTAATAGTTGTAGTAGAATTATGTAATAGTAGTAGTAGTAGTAGTAGTAGTAGTAGTAGCAGCAGTAGTAGCAGTAGTAGTAGTAGTAGTAGCAGTAGTAGCAGTAGTAGTAGTAGCAGTAGCAGTAGTAGTAGTAGTAGTAGCAGCAGCAGCAGTAGCAGTAGTAGTAGTAGTAGTAGTAGCAGCAGTAGTAGCAGTAGTAGTAGCAGTAGTAGTAGCATCAGTAGTAGTAGTAGTAGTAGTAGTAGTAGTAGTAGTAGTAGTAGTAGTAGTAGTAGTAGTAGTAGTTGTAGAAGTAGTAGTTTAGTGGTAGTAGTGCATTGTAATATAGTCCCCTTCCTTTACTACCCATTCTCCCGCCTTTCTCTATCTCCCTCTTTTTGCCAAGACCCCGTAGCATAAAAATTACCATTGACCATGCTGATGGTGACTTTGTCATCAATGGTAATTATCATGGTAAGGTGTTCAACAGCCAATCAAATTCAAGGTTTCCATGGACATAATGGAAGTTACCATAATGGCAAAGTTACAATCAATAGTAAGTTTTGTGCAACGGGCCTGTTTATTGCCGCTTTTATTCCTTTGTCGTGATTTTTTTCCTTATGAAGCATTATTTCCCAATGCTTCTTCTTGGTTTAAATTTGTTTCTCTGCTATAAGTGCACATTTAGTATATTTAATTATTTCGATAATCTTCTATACATCTACTGCGTTTTGCAATAAGATTCATCCATCACGATGCACTCTCCTTAGCACAACCAGTAACACATACGACCAAAACGCACCAAGAAATTTCTTTGGCGGAATTCGATTTTTATTTGCCAAATTTTAAACAGATATTTCACACACAGGCACGTTGAGTACGAAGGCGTGTATAATACTTTTTCTGTGTGTAAATATACGGCAGTAGAGACTTGGAATTGATAAATGGCCGATTTTTGGCTTCACAAGTATACCCAGTTGTTGGGTGTCCGGACAGGTTGTGTAGTGTATCCGGACAGTCGATTTTAAACAGCCAAATGAAAAAGTTCACAAGCAAATCTCTTAAACGTTTTAGCACAAAATGTTAGACAATATTATTGAGAACAAATAATGATGATGATAAGCACAAATAAATGCACAGGTTTTTGTTTAATCCAAAGACAAAAAGAAGGCTTCATTTTTGTTACGTGTCCGGACACCCAACCCATCCTACTTTGAAAGGGGAAACATAATTATAGCAAATTCCTTACACGTTTATCTTGGTATTCCACGATTTCATTTTCAAAATAAGAAATATTCGTTTCATTTCGTTTGGTTTTGTTTATTTCACTCTCTTAAAAACATCCAAATATATATAATGCATGTTTCACATATAAGTGCAGATAAGAAGTGGGGGGGGGGGGATCATGAAAAGCCATGTAGGCTTGTCAGAGATGATTCCCTGAAAAATAAACATTGAAACATTTTAAACAAACAAAAAAAATAAAGAGTGAATAACTTAAACTACGGATAGGACAGATGAAAAGAGGAAAGAGGAGAGGAGAGAATACGAGATTTCAGGAGTAGTAGTTCATATATATACAGCATATCATATCATATCATTTGATTTCCAATAACCCTTGTACAAACGTTTAAAGTGTTGTAATGATTTACTCTTTTTTTATGACTCCAAGGGGCATTTCATCAATATTTCTCGTCTGACAAGCTGTCGGATCTGACATCTTTCCTTGATTTTGATTGGCTGAGAAGCATCGTTACTATAGCAACTGTCTGATAAAACAGACTTTGTCGGATAAAAGTCCTTTCATGAAACACTCCCCTGGTATTCTATTCCATAACACTTGACCATGAAAAAATAAAATATCTTTTGATAAACAAGTTCTGTGTAAAGGGAGATGAAAGTTTTGGGCACATCTTGTATTATACTGATGTATGTTACAATTCAGAATAAAGTGTTCTTTGAATGACATTGGTAAGGGTGCATTATTGTACAACGAGAACATAAAAGCTGCCATATTCATTGATAACCTGTCGTTAATTGGCAAGATTTGCAACCGTCTAAATAAGGGTTTAGTATGACTTAAAAATTTTGAATGAGTTATTATACGTATCGCACGTTTTTGTAACTTGAGAATTCTATTGAGATTATTACTTGATGTAAATCCCCAGATAATATTACAGTAATTCAAATGTGATGAAACTAAGAAGTAATACAAAAACCTTAATATCTTTTGTGGTAAAAATTGTAATCTATAAAGTACACCAATGTTTCTGGCAAGTTTTATGCAAAGTTCATTAACACTATAATTCCATGATAGTTTATCAATAATGATAAACATTCGTGGCCGTACGCACATAGGGGGCAGGGGGAGGGGGGTATTTTCAAAACCCACTTTTTATATTCCCCCTAACTTTCTATTGAGGATTTTCCCAAATTACATTCAAATGTGCACCAGATCGTTCAATTTCTATTCTAAAAATACAAAAGCTCCTGCTCGGTCTCTTCTCTTCCTCGCTTGTGTGTTCCTTCTAATATTTCATATATTCTTGCCCCCCCCCCCGGAAAAAATTACTGCCTACGGCCCTGTAACCATTACATGTATAATCAATATTTTCCTCATAAATTTCTGAAACATTAATTCCTAAAGACATGTACATCAAAAACGCTTGACTTGATCTGGGGGTGTAACATAAAACATACAATCAATCTTACGATTGATATCAATCGTAAGTCTATGGCAAACCATGTACTAAAGAGATACAATTGATTGTAAGATTGATTGTATCTCTTTATGTTACACCCACAGAACATGTACCTTCTTAACCGTAAATTGCTTCCTATGTGCATGGTGCTATTATCATTCCAAGATTTCCCCTGAATACTTTATTTCTCATTAAGACTTGCTAAATTTGATTAATTTTATTCTTGGTTTCCTGTATAATTGTTTCTGTGTCACTATGCCGATATAAAAAGAACAAAATGGCTCACATAGCATCATCCTACGACAAGAAAGGTTTTATTACCAAAAGTAAATAAAGATCTTTTATTTTGTTTTCATTTTTTCTTTCTTCTTATGTTTATTTATTGTGTGTGTGTTTGTTTGTTTGTTTGTTTGTTTCACAGAAATTCATGTTTTGACCACCAGCAAAAGAACAAGAGAAACGAATAACTCGAACTCGGCTATTAAATTCATATTATTTTTGGTTTGTTTCTTTAATGGAATTAGAAGAAAGTGAACCACCTGCGTGGGATTCTAATCAATATTACCATGATTAGTAGACAGTGGAGTTCTGTGATAAATGATCTTAAAAATCTACACAAGCTACCAGTGAAAGGTGCATGAATTATTCTTCTAAATGAGAAGCAGTGTAAATATGAATGACTAATGTACAGGAATTTTAGATTTTTTTTCAAAGTCTGTTACTTACGTACAAAATCGTACATGAACCATCAATGGAGCAATAACTGAAACGTTATATATTATGCTAACTGCATCTTCATAGACTTTAATTCAAAACTGGAAAATGTACAGTCCATTTACAGGATTTTGAAAAATTCTGTTTCTCCTTTTTTTAAATGCCCATCGCATGCTAACATCAATGTAAGAGGAAAGGCCTATAATTTAAATGCTATTAGAAGAAAAGAATGAATGCATTATCATAAGCTTCGTCTAAAGCTCGATAGAGACGTCCAACATTGAAAATGCTATACCTAAACAACACTCAAAATTTGAAATGTGTGCATCAAAACTTAAAATATTACTCTTTTTCTCAAAAGTAACCAATTTATGAAGTGACTGAAGAATCACTGACCTTCAATCTTAAGAAAATTTTCGTTCAAGATGTAAATAATAATTTAAGTGACAATGTAAAAGTGCAAAAGAACTGTTAAATAACCCAATAACGTCTTATTGATCCAGGGTAGCCACTTCAGTTTTATCAACTACTTTTCCAGCGGGCCCTGCATAACATAGTATGTTATTATTACCCTTCCCCATTCTTGTATGCCGAGCGCCTGGCATTTTTAAAGTCTTTGGTATGACTCGGCCGGGGATCGAACCCACGACCTCCCGTTCATAAGACGGACGCTCTATCAGTTGAGGCAACATGCCCAGTTGAATACTTAAAAATAGACTTTCTGAAGATTCCCAATATCTTTATTCATGTAATGGTAATTAAAAGTGTGGTCAAGGAACAGAACCGAAAATAAATGTACGTTGAAATTTTAGGCTTAAGGCGCGGCACAATAGAAACGTCTTGCGTCTTTAGGAACGTTGAGGTCGGCGGGGAGGCTCGCTATTAACCAGTTCAAATGAGGCGGAATTTCTTTGAGAACGGATTGTATTGTTTCTCCACTTTCTAGGGTAATAATCGGACATGATTGCTCACTAAGTTGTGGACAGTTGTCTGCTCTGTCGATTGATGATAGAGTAGGAACAGCAGCTGGAAGAAAGAAAAAATGAAAGAGAATGTAATTATGTACAGGGTAATATTCCTCCCCAACACTCTAAATGTGTTAGACTTAAATCAAGGACAACTAGGGGGGGGGGGCATTCAAAAATCGTTTGAAAATCTTACTCTAATAGATTTCGAAATCAGTCTAATTTCTTAATCTAATTTTGGAGTTGTCCCTAATTTCAATGGACTTGGATTATTTTCTAAATTATATGCAAGAAATTTAGAGTGTATCACTTTTTACGTGGATGTGTATATGCGTGTATGTATAGACCAATTTCACAACGCAAGAGGGCAGCAGACTGTTCGACACAGTTCGACATACTGCGGTGGGCGCTCCAACTTTTATAGTACACAAGTCAATAGCGCATTATGTACATTCGTTCGAGTTTTGTCTATTTTGACCAGTATATGCAGATTTATTTTAATATTTGCAATGAGAAATTATCAGGGAAGTTCAGGTCGCAACTGTGCGGTGCTCAAATGCCACAAGAATTAGAGAAAGTTTAAAGATTGGAAGCTAACTGAGTGCGAAATTCACTCGCTTTTGACTCATGAAGCCTGTTTGTGTGAGAAACCGTACTCCCTACACAGGTTTCCGTAAGCAATGTAAAGGAATTCCTCGCCAGTGGGTAAAAACATCAACAGAAAGGACTTTTAAGTCAAGAAACATTATCGTTATTTACTTTGGCTTAAGATTTAATGAGTGAAAACATGACTTCGTGAACGGGTAAGATTTAGGGCTCTCGTTTACTACGGCTTCTATGCTGCAATCGAACTTTAACTGACAAAACTAAGTTGAAAAACCATCGAAAATACAAAAATGCATCATACCTTCATCCGTCAGATATGACTATTGTCTTACCTCATCTACCCATGTATCCATGCTTTATTTTATTGATCACGAATAAAGTAAATGGAACAATATCGGGGCATATCTCATATCTTACATTCATTTTGTACACAGAGCCAATCGCGGTCAGCGCGCTTGCCCACCGCAGCAATGTCGTCGCCGATAGAGGGTCAAATACATAAACAGGAGGTGAAATCGCTCTATATGGATGCAAGGATATTCAACTCGAACATTTCGACGTGTCTCGGTAGACCGTATACATGCAAGTGTGAGAACTAATAAGGCATGTACCACAATGTACAAAGATGATGGCCACAAACAAAATAACAAAGGAGACGCGAAGATTTACTAATTACGAAGATGCACTCTGCACTCTAAATTTCTTAGATTAGAAACTAATCCAAGTCGATTGTAGGCCTAACTATTTGGGACAACTCCAAAATTCAATTAAGAAATTCCAGTCAATAAGACTGATTTCTAAATCATTCGGTAAGAGTAAGATTTTTAATGGAATTTTGGAGTTGTCCCAGATTTAAGTCTAAGATATTTAGAAAGTGTCCTACTTTGGCAAAAGAGACCGACTCGAGTGACAACGAGTGCAAATACCACAAAAATATATTTTGACTAGGCCAAAGAACAGGGATATTTGTGATCAGAAATGATGTTGTCTACGTTAACTTGATTCCTTTTGCCAAGATCTTCCAGGCATTTTTGTACGCTTGCTTTCTTATGCCACCAAAATATTTTCAGAAGCCAGCCAAAATTGAAACTTTGTGGCTTTATCAATCTTATAAGCATCCCTCAAATATACTAAATCAATTGAAAAAATTCAATTTCCAAGAAAAAATCACTTGCTTTTTTGCCACAAATTAAGGGAGCACTGAAATCGTAAGCCAATACTATACCTGCACCCAGAGTAGCGTAGATATACTGAAATATGCACCATTTCCCTTACAATGGCCTTCTGCTGAATAAGACGTAAAGCCCATATGAAAGGACGAACAATACATAAAATCTAGCTCTATCTATTCTTTTTCTTTTCAATATCATGAAAGTTACTAGGGTGAGCATTAAAAAACATTTTGACCAAATTCTCCAACCTACATATTTCATAGTACTCGATGACCTTTTTTTATCATTCATAAATTGAATCCAATATCATGATGATCATCAAAAATATTCAAGGTTGAATGAACATTGGCTGTCTTAAAGCAACAATGAACTGACCCTTATCATGATGTATTTACAACAGCGCCAACTTACGGCTACGCAAAACCAGAGAATCTTAGAAACGTTATATTCTTTGTGGCTTCTCGTGAATTTCCTTAGTATGAATAATAATACATTTTAACAGATGTTACTAAAAAAAAAAAAATAAAGCTCTCATTGATCAGAATAGAGCATGCTGGGAGCAAAAAGGGGACAAAATCATTAGATTAGGACTGAGGGGGCGCTATTTCAAAATCCCATGCAAGGGTGCCAGTTCGCTCTGGCTTTAAGAGCTTTCGTAAAATTTGACTTGCGTAAAGAAAAAAAATCTGCGTAGGGAAATTTGGTCGAAACGCATGAGGCAAAAAGTCTATCTATCCTTATGTTACTCCATATTCGATCGAGCAATTATTCAGTTTTACACCTTGACCTAGCAGTTCACTTTGACCAGCTTGGCACACAGAAGTAGATGAGATATCATACATGGGGTTGTATTTTCTATCGCACATTTACACTAAGCATTGCCAGGCTGGCGTTGTTCCTACCATGCCAACGAAGCGCTTGCTTCCAAAAGGCGCTATATCCAGTTTTGATCAAAACTGAGTTATTAACGTCATTGTGTTATTCAGCTGAAGAAATTTGGGTTGAATAAGATTTTGAAGCAAAGCTATCAAGAAATATAGAAAGGATAGTGCTTTGTAATCTTATGTTTCCATTGACACGTGTACAAACTCAGGATAAAAGAAATGCATTTTCCTCTCAAGTTACCAAAATGGATTTAGCGCCTTTTGGAAGAAAGCTCTTCATAAAAATAAATTTACCGTTGCAACGGACACCGACATCCTGACTATGATCACAAAGGTGCCCATGGGAAAACCCCATGAATCTACAGACATCCAAACTGGCTTCATCCCCGGTGCAATTTGGAAAGGCAGTGAAGGAACTAACCCCATAACCCTGTCCATACGCCGCCAGAGTCATGGGAACGTTCCCCTCTGGTCTGAATCCCAACTGCCGGCAAACTACATTCGCCTCTGTGTAACTCCAGTCGTCGTCACAGACTGATAGCCATTCGCCATAAGAAAATATCTCAACACGACCTTCGTTCCAAGTGGATCCCTCCATCAGACGCAAGTCTTTTCCTTCAGTAGGTTCTTTTAGAAAATAAATAAACAAATCAATCACGATGGTGACAACAGTGCCAGTTGTCAATAGAACGTTACTGTTTTTAAATACAAGCACTAGCCAAAGGAAAGGCAACAACGTAATCCAATTATCAACGGGACAAAATGAGAAAGAGGAGGAAAGGAGAGGAAATATTAATTGCACACTAAAACAGGGAACTCACTCTTTGATGACTATGTTCCCATAATATTTAACGATAAAGATTAAAGATAAATGTGACACTTGACGTCTGTTCTATTTCCTTCCAGGATTCGGCAATCTGTGTCTTACCAGATCTGGTATTGTAAATAATTTCATAATGCTGCCCAACTTTGGGAAAAGGAAGAAAGTGACAAAAGTTTAATATTACATGTAAACGAGCAAATTGTGTCTTTCATTTTCATTGCCACCGATGCATTATAATGACATTATAACTTATATACAAGCAGTGGCATATCTAGGCATTATGGCGCCCGGTGTAAACAATGAAGTTGCGCCGCCCCCCCCCCCCTCCCTTCCGAGTGGCCAAACGTATCTATACAGGGTGGCCCAGAAAGAACAAAACACCTGTGATCCTTAATTTCAGCGAGATGAACAACATAGGGAGAGAATTATTTACTTTATTCAAATGAAAATTTATTTTCCAGTAAATTGACACCAGGATCATCCAATTTGACTCACGCGTTAACATGTTAGGGCTCATTTCGTGAGACAATGTCATTTTCAAAATTTACTATTTTAGCGACCGAATTCCTGTTACTTGAAAGAAAATCATTCACCCGTCGGCGTTCAATAGAAACGGCTCCTTGCCTGAATAAACGCGTCGTTGATTTTCCTTTTCTATTTTCTCAGTTTTAAAGGGGTAATAAAATGAATGAAAATTCTTGATTCTTCAAATATTTAACCTTTGCAAACGCTGTATTAGGCCATACTAGCATGACTATAGGCATGATATAGGCGTAGTATTTAGCAAGAGGGAGATGAAAACCTGGATGAAACACACATGATATGACAACTGCATCTTTTTTTTCTATATTCTGAACCTCTTTAGAAATTATTTATAACTATTTCAAAAAGCTTCTTAGATTCTGAAAGGAAATGTATTCATGCGAGGGAGCAAAGCGACCGAGCTCTAGAAATGTGGCATTTTGAACCCTCCAAACTATTTCTGATACATTTATCCTGCGGATAAGGAGGGGTGCATATTTTTATTGTCCCCATTTTCTTCCTTTTCTTTTCTCTTTTGCGTTTTTACGCCCCCTCCAAGTGCTGCCCTTCAGTATCAAATGTTAGATTTCTTTCAAATGTTTAACCTTTGAAAATGCTGTATATTGGGTCACACTGGGAGCAGTATTAGCAAGCGGCAGATGAAACGACAGTTGCATCATTACTTTTTAAAATTCTGCACCTGTTTTGTTTAATAGCTGTAGGGGGAGGCAAATTATGAGATTCTGAGAGAAAATGATCATGCGAGGGAGCAAAGTGACCGAGCTCAAGAGAAAACTGCATTTTAAACCAGCAAAATCTCTATTTCGGATTCATATACCCTGAAAATGGAGACGGGGAGCGAAATCCTTGAAAAAAAAAATCGATTTTTCTTCATTTATTTCTTTCTCTCTTTTGCGTTTTTCGCGCCCCCTCAAAGTGCTGCCCGGGGCACTTGCCCCCCTTGCACCCCCTAGATACGCCAGTGTATACAATTAGGATAGGAAGTGGGGGTGACCTACCAAAGCAGCAGACTCCAGCGTACCCGCTTTCTCCACAGCTGCGGTTGCTCCATCCACCGCTGCTGCAGGCATCTAAACGGGTTTCTTGCCCTACACACGCGACGTCGTTCAGGCGAATCGTACTAGACTCCTGAGCATATGTATCATTGCTGATAGCATATCCACCTTGATGTGGCTTGTATCCCAGCTGTTCACAAACAACCCAAGCATCGGAGTCGTCCCAGCTCGAGGCACATATTGATCTCCACTGGCCATCGTGGTAGATCTCAATAAGACCTTCGTTCAATGCATGGGTTCTATCAACCAGACGAATGTCCCCATCGGCAAGAGCTTGAAACAGAAATTGAATGGAGAAATACAGTTGAAAATAAGAAGATACATTATTATTATTATTATTATTTGTTTGGCGTCAACTGTGCCAGGGAGGCGAAAGGCGAACTGAATCCCTGAAACCCTCGGGTCTCTCCTCCAGATATAACTGATTGGGGTATGCAAGTGGACCACTACACCGCTGGGGTTTCCCCCTAATCTTTTACGAATCATGCAGTGGGTTCTTAACGTGCAAAGGTGGTGACCCTCCTCTACACGGGGCCTCCATTTAACGTCCTATCCGAGGGACGGATTGTCTTCCGTTGTAACATAGCCTGCGTCTATGAAACAGGGGAGCTGCATGTTAACACACAACAAGGCTTCAGTCATCCGCCCGGGGTGGACTCGAACCCACGCTATTTGGTTCGACAGGCATGCAGACGCTTTACCGACTGATCCAACTCGCTCCCCAAACTACATCTAACATTTTGTTTCGAACTCTAATAGACTGCAGGTGGTTTCGAAAACCAGTTGGTATATTGCTAGCTAAAATAAATCGGACATGCTGACAAGTAAATGAGTCAATCCAAGAATTCAACTACATCTACTATTTACAATTTTATTTTCGATCGAGGGGAGGACGAAAAAAATGGGTGCCATTTTGAATGATGCAATAAGTTCAGCTTCGGTTACGATGGTTACAGCTTTTGAGAATATTTCGTCAGCTGGTCAGCATCAGTGACAGAATTAGCGAACACACCCTGTTTCATTTGAGCCTAGTGGAATGCCTTATTTAAGGCGTCGATATGATGTTATATAGCTCGCACTATAAAGTAGATATTCATTGAGTTTAAAAACTGACTTAATTTTCATTATTGCGCAGGTGAAGTATAAATTGAACAAGTTTGTCAAAATTAAACGCTTGGAAACATTCGAAGTTATGATTGTTATCAATTACGAAGCACTAAAATACAGCCCCGACATAGCACATGAAGAGCTCTCCTAACGCCGCTGAGATGTGTCACGTCTCATTCGGGAAATTAATCGCACAATCAGACGATGTCCCATAACATCTCACAGTGCCTGTTTTGTCGTCTTCTCTTCAGTCATTTCTCTAACTTCATTAGCGTCAGTCAGCTTGTTTAATCCATTGCCTCACTCTAAATCCCGTGCATGGTATCACTTGGATGGAAAATGAAGCGTTAATAGAATAAAGAAATCAGTCGCTTGTAAACAACATAGACGCTATTGCATTATCTGCTGCATATCCCGAGGTATGCAGCGCTCTTATTACATTTAGATACAAGAAAGCAAACGAATTCGGCAAGCGAGGTGACGAAATGTACATGTATGATTTAGATATCTTAGAGGCCAATCTTGTATTTTGATAAAGTCTCATCACTTCTACCATGAAAAGGAGAATAAGGGCCTATATTTTTCCTCGCTCGCTATGCTCGCTCGTATAATATTAAGTTACAGGATGGTTTGGGGAAAGCGAATGAATTCTGCAAGCAAAGTGACCAAATATATCATTTAGATATCGTATATGCCCTTCAGGTATTTTGATGAAAAAATATCACTTTTTTCTAAAATGAAAAGGAGTGTATATATTTTTCCTTTCTCGCTTCGCTCGCTCATATAAAAGTCACCAAATCTGGTTGAAATCGACTGAAATGTGTTAGAAAGACGAAGGAAAATATGATGGAGGCACACAATTGAACATGCCTAGTGTTCTTTATACGGTTGAGTTTATATACGTTGGTCGTCGGTATCGGTGCATTGTTTGTCGGCAATCAGTGGCCTCTACACCCCCCCCCCCCCCCCCCCCCGAAAAGGGTCCAGCGACGCTTCTGGATCGAAGTGGAGCAACTGTTTCCCCAGGATAAGTCGTACAATGTGCTTAGTATTAACTGATATTGAATATTTTGCTGCGACCAGATCCGACCACTCACCCTTGCAAACAACTCCCGCATCCTGGCCGTCAAGACAAAGGATGTTAACATATCCGCCTCTCCAGCAGTTTTCCAGCCTGTTTTCTGTGCCTTCACAGCCGACATGAGTGAAATGTATTTTACCAGATCCCTGGCCGTATGTACCCCCGCTCCTCGCCTCGACGCCACGCCACATGTCTGCCACCTGACGACAAACGGCCCACGCATCATCGTCATCCCAGTTGATATCGCAGACTCTCCCCCACTCTCCATCCTGGTAGATCTCTACTCGACCTTCTATTGTCGTCTTTGTCACTGGACCATTCACAAGACGGACGTCCCCTTCATTTTTTTTCCTAGCATTTATAACAACAATATGAGAATGTGTGGAGCCGTATTGACAATATGAGTGTCGTGGAATGTTACTATGAGAGCAGGGGGGGGGTAGTAATAATCGTAGCATATGAAGTAGGCCTAACTGCATCAGAGAAGTACAACATATTTTCATATCAGCAGCTCTAAATGCTAGTGATAACCCGATAAAGAAGTTCATAGCTTTAGAATCAAGACAACTTGACTGTGATGAGATTAAAAGAATAGAATAATGGAGTTGAAAGAGAAAGGACCATAAAATGTGGAGGTATACCCAAGACGAAAAACCAACTGAAACCAACTGAACAGTCTTATTGAATTGGTTGGGGGGGGGGGGGTTAGAGACGCTTATTATTACTAAATTATGTATATTATATCATATTTTGTTATCAATACCAAAAATGTCAATTTGTTGTTTCATTATTTTGCTGGTTATTTGAATAATTGGAAATAAATTGTTTGAATTGAACTGAACTGAACTAAACTAGAATATTTGCGCATAAAACGCTCTCTCTCTCTCTCTCTCTCTCTCTCTCTCTCGAATTGGATTTTGACAGACTGTATCAATAATCAAATATGATTATTTACGTCTGGGACCGACCTTTAAAGTCACCATCCGAAAGACATGCCAAATGTAGATTCATATCTTGCCAAAGGACATTAGTGCCGCAGCAGGGATTCGAACCCCGGACCTTGTGTTTCAAAGTCCGGAGACTTATCTACTGGGCCACAACACCTCTACTTGTTGTTGTTTTGGTTGAATTGGGTTTTTACACACCTCTACATTGAATTTGATTTCTTATATAGCATGATCAGTGTGTTACACCGAAAATTTTTAGTAAGTGAATCAAGCTTTCTATCGTTATTTGAAATAAGTAAGTTTTTGGGTAAAATATTTCACAAAAATATTTAGAATGAAAATTCAAAAATGGAAATATGACTGCCTTTTTTTTCCCCTTAAATTGTTGAATCTTCAAGAAAAAAATAACAGCAAATATGCAAATAAGGTAAAACCAGTCACGTCATCCCCATGGAAAACCGATTGGCTTGTAACTGCAACTTAAAGTTTTAACTGGTATTCAATGGGGTCAGTTGGTCCAATTGAAACC
>CM057164.1:2185224-2275224 GCA_029962745.1 Echinometra lucunter | reverse complement strand
TTAATCTGAATTGTTTGGGGTACAATATGGTGGAAATATCGAATGTCTATTTCATGTACATTTTAAAGGCAAAGTATCAAGTCCGGTAAGGAGTGAAACACTAAATGTGCACAATGACTTTTCTGTGTTCATATGATACCATCATTTGCAGAAGTTTAAGACCACCTAGGATTTGCGCGTAATGCAATAATTTGGAATTCATACCCTTGTCTCATTTTGACATGTTTACTACAGCGGTCAGTAGCACAAGAGTTATGCAATAAGCCCATAGGGATGCGTTGAAAATAAATGTATGTCTGAAAATAAATATGTTTAACTTTGTGATATTTTTTTCCTTTCTTTTTAGTTATTCCATTTTGAAAGGTGGTCTTTTGCCAGAAAGATGGTATATGTTCATACAGACCAAACTAAGACGGTATAATTTCGATGTGTCGCCTGTTATAGCATAATACTTTTTCAGAAATATAAGGATATCCAGTACAAGTGCTTTGAAAGTGCAAAGCGCCTTGTCAAGACAACAAGCGTCAAAAGCAGAGCAAAACAGCTCAGGAAGGGAAAGCAAAGAGAGAGAGAGAGAGAGGGGGGGGGGAGAAGTGGAGAGAAAGCGGAATACAGGAAGAGAATAGATAGTAAGGGAGGGAGGAAAATAAGGATAAGCAGAGGAGGAGTGGAAGAATGTAAGAAAGGAGGGAATGAAAGAAGAGGAAAGAGAAAAAGGAGAAACTAGGAAACAAAACAAAAAGGAGAACTACTATCACGAAGAAACATACATGAAAAAACAACAACAAAAAGATTGAGATAGGTAGAAAAGGAAGAAGGAAAGGTAAAGAGAGAAAGCATTGGAAGTAGAATAAGCAAAGAAACGTCAGAAAACAAAACGAAAGTTACAAACCTGCCAAAGAGGAAAAGAAAGGGAACTGGCATTGACTCTAAGTGGCTGGATCGTACCAAACTGGGAGGTGATCCTTTCGCTCCCTCCCAAAATTTAAACACCGAGTGATTCGCAATCTAGAAACCCCCCCCCCCCCCCCCCCCCCCCCCCAAAAAAAAAAAAAAAAAAAAAATAAATAAATAAATAAATAAATAAATAAATAAATAAATGAATAAATAAAATGAAATGAAATAAAATTTAAAAGATAGCAATAAAAAATACTCGGCGGCCCCTGAATATTCCATTAAAATAATGAAAATCTACATCTATGATATTATTTGAAAACAATTTCTTGTGTCTTGCGTGAGAGGTTAGACTTAGAATGCAGCATAACTATTGGTAAATTTACACCCCCCCCCCCCCTCCTTTCATGTTCCCAAATACTGAAAGGCTGCTTGCTTAATTAACATGTGGCTCAGGGGCTCAGAACCCCTGTGGAAAAAAAAATCGTCCCCATGGGCCCGTCCGAGAGCGTTATTCTGGTCTTGGTGTTAGCTTCTCCGATAAATTCTTTGATTACTCTTAAACCCAGTAGGAAGGCCTTGGTACATCCCATATAGACCAATTTCACGGCCGGTTTATGTATTTGGCCCTCTATCGGCGACGCCATTGCTGCTGTGGGCAAGCGCGCTGACCGCGATTGGCTCTGTGTACAAAATGAATGTAAGATATGAGATATGCCCCGATATTGTTCCATTTACTTTATTCTAGATCAATAAGATAAAGCATGGATACATGGGTAGATGAGGTAAGACTATGGTCATATCTGACGGATGAAGGTATGATGTATTTTTGTAATTTCGATGGTTTTTCAACTTAGTTTTGTCAGTAAAAGTTCGATTGCAGCATAGAAGCCGTAGTAAACGGGAGCCCTAAATCTTACCCTGTTTACAAAGTCAAGTTTTCACTCATTAAATTTTACGCCAAAGTACATAATGATAATGTTTCTTGACTTAAAAGTCCCTTCTGTTGATGTTTTTACCCACTGGCGACGAATTCCTTCACATTGCTTACGGAAACCTGTGTAGGGAGTACGGCTTCTCACACAAACAGGCTTCATGAGTCAAAAGCGAGAGAATTTCGCACTCAGTTAGCTTCCATTTTTTAAACTTTCTCTAATCCTTGTGGCATTTGAGCACCGCACAGCTTCGACCTGAACTTCCCTGATAATTTCTCATTGCAAATATTAAAATAAATCTGCATATACTGGTCAAAATAGACAAAAAATCGAACGTATGTACATAACGCGCTATTGACTTGTGTACTATAAAAGTTGGAGCGCCCACCCCAGTATGTCGAACTGTGTCGAACAGTCTGCTGCCCTCTTTCGTTGTGAAATTGGTCTATAGATCCCTTCTCCGACTTACTTTCTTTTTTCTTTTTTCTTTCCTTTTCCTTCTCTTTCTCTCTCACCTCTCTTTCTCTATCTCCCCATTGCTCTCTCCCTATCATTTCTCTGTTCTCTTTTTAAAATTTTCTTTACAACTTCTATCTTTCTCTTCCTATATCTCTCCCCTCTATGTTTTCCCACCTTGACTGTTCCACTTGGCTGTTTTGCACTCACTGTCTTGACAACAACGCGTCTCGCACTTTCAAAGAGTGCACTTGTACATGCAATATTCACTTTCTAAATATCATAAAACTGCCTATAACTCCATAAATATTTGTGCTACCTTGGGAAATTTGGTATCAACAACAGAGCGGTTCGCATTTTCAAAGAGTGAGTGCACTTATTCCGAGTATAATCATAAGGAAGAATTATATGTGAAATCATTATGTATTTAACGGAGTTTTTAATAGCTTATTTATTTTTTATACTTGTATTAATAGCCTATTTATTGTGTTGCCATATGTGAACAGTACACTTGAACCCAACAGTTCACACACACCCTGGCAATTCCACGTAAAAAAATATTCTTTTTCTACAAATCTTAAAACTGGCTATATTACCTCATGAACTATTTGTGCTACCTTGGTGAATTTGGTATAAGACAGAAGAACTGATCAAGAGTACTCGATTTGATTGGCATCCCGATAGGACTGAAGTAAACATGGCAAATGTAGGAACTTAGAATTTTCTTTGAAAAAATACAAAACCTTATTTTCGTTGTTGTTAAAAATTGTGCTAAAAAGCATTTTACATTTTGTTCCCATTGTTTCTCATCACCAGGATTTCAGACAAGTTGGTTTTCTTGATGCTGTTGTGAATTTTGAAGGAACAACGATCACTGATATGATTATGAGGTTGGCATATATCATTCAATAATTATTTACAGCATTATTATAGAGGTCTGAAAAAAGCGGACAAAAGTGACATTCCATGAAGAGCAAGCTATCCTGTCCGAAGTTTGAAATGTCTTTAAACCTTGGAGCTCAGTTCTTCTGATATAAGATATTGAAAGAAGCTCATAACCATAGACATTTATAAGGATTAGACTTGACATTTATACAATGTACCAGAGCGAAGGGACATAATTACGCTGTAAATTTGTAACTTCTGGTTTTGTTTTGTTTTTTATTTATTTTAAAATAAATTTACACATAATTTTATACTCGTTCTTGAACATATGCATGCAGCTAAGTTTCAGGGAATTGCACCTTACGCGCTTTGCTTTTTTAGCTTGCCCCTCCGTTTTACTGTTTTCGAGCCAGGTCAATTTTATTTCGTTCAGTTCCTCAGTAATTCTGTTCTTTCTTTTACAATGTTATTTCATTATATCAATTATGTAACTACGAGATTTTAGGATTCATATATTTGTTTTGTATGTGTTTACTGTGAAACGGAAAAATGAATAAATCAAATCAAATAAAACAGGGACATGAAATCTTGACCATCATGGACATGCCTCATTTCAAAATGTACAGCAAACTCCGGTCTGAAATGCTCGTGGTGAGAAATATGGAGTCAAAAGTATTTTGACCGAAGGTGATGACGCCAAATTTTGCACAAAAATGATTTTTTTTTTTTCAACGAAAATCATGCCCAATTTTGATTCAGCCTAAATGGCATTTCAATCAAATATACAGTGGAGCCCCAGGAGTACTATGATCCGTACGCACACACATCAGCGCACACCATGATCATATATATGTACACACATTAAGCGCACGTACGGACACAGGGCCTGAGTTTTTTCGGGGAAGGTAAATTCGTGGGGAGATTCAATTCAATTTTCAATTCAATTTATTATTTTTCATTTTCAACAGAAGGCCAAAGTAATGTGATACCACATCAGCGAGCGCGCACGCATGTTCGCGGGAATTGGTGACAGTTTAAAACGACCAGCAGCTGGTCTACGCCAGGAGTGGCAAATTAAAAACCTTGATATGATTTTTAAAAACAATAAATTGATTCTTCTACATGCTAAAATATTTATACATGATATGATTATTATAGTCCGTGTGTTGGCAAAATTACCAAACAAAAAGAACGCAATAGTAAAAATGCTTTTTTTTGTCAACAGAATTTATTTGCTCTATGTTACATTATATTTTGGATCAGAAATTTATCCTTTCATGATTGGCTTAAAGACCTTCACGTGATCATTGGTATTTTCAGCTATTTCAGAATGTTGGCATGAAGGTTTACTATTCGGGAAATGGCTTCACTCTTATGACGACATTTTCCAAATAGTATATACTATTTGTGAAATGACGTCACAGTATGCAAAATCTATGCGCGAAATGAAAATTCAGTGGGGCATACGAGAGCTCGAGTGCGCACCACGGGGAACTCTCGCGGTGTCACGGTTACTGCGTTTCTCAATTTCCGATCACTTTGTAGTTTATCCGTACAACGTTTAGTGCCACAAAGCATTCAATAAGGCATAAACATGAAATAAAGAATATTGATTTGGTGTCATTTGATTGATTTATTTTAATAAACAAGGTAAAAACCCACTTCACCTACTTGGCTGATTTACAACGGGGCCGTGTATCAATCAAGAAAATATAAAATAAGAAAGTAAAATTCATGTACAAATACATATAAATCTTGATCCAAAATATAAAACAAATATACTTTGCCTTGAGAGTTTCTGGTTAAAACTATGGGCCTCGGTGACTCGAATAGTACCATTCACCAGAAACTCTCAAGGTAAAGTATATTTGTATATTATGCATGATTTACACGATCATGTTCTATAGAAGAGTTTGAATGCAAAAACAGATATATTAATTTTTGTCAAATTGAGATATTTGCAATTAAAGATCAAGAAAAAAGGAAAATACATGACAAGAAAATTCATGCCACTTTCGACCATAACTTCAACAATATTCCTTATATTTCCGGACGAATATATCATTTGAAAGATATTTTGTACTATATGATGGTGACCTTACTTTTAAATTTTCAAAAATGGCGTTTATCAGTTTTTTTCATATAAACTCTTCGTTTACTAATTAGCAAGAATATGCAAAATGATAACCATTAATTACCGACCATTCATTCAAAGACTGAATGGAGGAAGATAATACATGTACTTACGACATCGTATGCAGGTTAGATATAACAAAGCAAAGACCAGTGAGTAGAATATGTGCATAAAAACTTTTGACTCCATATTTTTTCATTTCTTAATGCACATTAACCGATGGCAGCTCTCAGCTCTTACAGTGGTCTATAATGTACGGATCAGCTTTAGACACCCTAGGCAGGTGGGTTGTACGACGTCTGCTCAGACAAAGTTTGCTTCTCAATCTATTTCAAAGCCTTGCCACATTATTTGTCTCTGACTCTCTGTCTCTCGACATGCTCGACGTATCTTTCACTCTCACTCAGTGCGCATGCGCCCCTACCCCCCCCCCCCCCCCCCCTTTCTGTTTGTCCGCGATCCTTACGGATAAAGCCCACGATCATGTGCACTTGAAGATAAAATATTATACATGTAGCAGTGAAAGTTTCGAGCTCAGAACTTAGACATTATCGCTGGAGACGATACAATATTACGATCTGGTCTGTAGTCAACTTTCATGTATCTTTGTTGTCATTTTAGTACCAATGAGTGTACGATCTTAGGAATCCGTCTAAATAATTTTTCCCTGAAATGTAACTTCAAATTTATCATTACGATTTTCGGTTAACTTGAAGCCGGATGCAAACATGCAAATTGTTTAATTATGGTAACATGCGTTTGCCTGTATCGTAGTTGTAAATTGCAAAGAAATGCGCTTTCCAAATTTTTTAAGCAGAAAAAAACCAAAACATAAACACACACATACACACACACACAAACATTAATCTTCTCTGATACTATACACATGATACAAGAATGGTTGTCATGATTCAGTTTTTTAAGATTCAAAACTTGATTAAATATCATTATTAATGTATTTCGAATGTAATATGTTTGCACGTCTCATTCCTTGCTGTATGAATACGATGATATACCATTGCATCATTTCATTGCTAACCATGTAATTATCTGAGTTCATCAGAATGGTTGGAGATGCAAAGTAATAAGCAACAAATATAATTTTTATTGATAAACATTTACATGAATTACATCCATAATGTTAATGTCATGCTTTTATCTTTATGATCAATATTGTCCTTATATATATATTTATTTATTTATTTATCTATTTGCAGTTTTATTTACAAATAGTGAAATTGTCATTTGAGGGACTGCTTTTTACAACGGCCCTTTAAAACTATAGAAAGTTAATCCCCTGTAAAAAAAAATCATAAGAGAAATTTGATTTATTTATTTATATATACAAAATAACCCAGAATAAGAAGAAGTTAGAAGATTCATGTTTGTAATTATAACGGAACGTCTGAAAAACGAATAACAAATCAAAACAAAGAAAATATAAAAGATTTTAATAACAGTAATCTTAAATTTTCTACCAACAACAAAACAGAAGAGATTAATGCAGGAACATATTTTCTTGTTTGTGGTCGGTCGCAATTATTTCAGCAAAACGAAACAAATTAAACAAGCACGTTCAGTTCAGTTCTAACCCTGAATTTATAACATCATTGTACATAAAGTGGAAGTGCTTTATGACTTCATGATTACTGAGATCGCTTCGTTCGAATGAGTCTACAAAACTGTAGCCTTAATCTAAACACGAAGAAATTTAGTAACACCATGCAAACATGTTATGATTATTAGTCCAAGTGTTTATAAATGGTATTTTCAGGGTGATGATTATAATATTTTGATTAATGAAGATTGAGCTTCTCATACTGGTTGCTGGTGCGCGGGATGCAAGTGGCATCAGTCGAGTGCTTGGTTCCGAGAGGCCTTTGCAGATGTAAGTACTCCATGTCTTGATCGCCTGATTGCTGCTCATGAGATTCCAGGTTTTCCAAGGTATGGTAAGTGTTGGCCGTATTAGGTGTAAGGTAGTCATCAGCGTCGACGTGAACGGCGTGTTTGGTCGTGGGTGGACTGTTCCTCCCTGATGTTGACGTGCGCTGGAGATGGTCGTATGATTCTTCATCAGATTGGGGGACTGCATCTTTGTATTCCAGGGTTGTCTTTGATCTACTGTCTGAAGATTTATCATTCACACCTCCCTCAGATGTCTGTTCTAACATGTCTAAAGAGCCATGAGCACCTGAAGACCACTGTTCAGTCATCTCAGTACCTTGTTCTAGAACATCGTATGGTCGGTCAGAGTTACTCTTAGTTGAATCGATGGTAGATTCAACATGAAAACTAAGAGAAGTATAGTTGTCTTTGCCAATCTTTAGTAAATCCTGATAGGTATGGTCAACAACTTTCCTTTGATCTAGTGTCTTCTTATCCATGTTTAGCGATGTTTGCTTAGTCTCATCTGCCACCGGGTCACGTAGAGGCTGTCGACCACCATTTCCCCGAGTCCTTTCTCCTGGATCCGATGCCTCTGAATGCCCACTGTCTGGAAGACTGTATTGGTGGTAGTCGCCCCTCTCCTTGCCTCCGAACAGGACATTGTAGTTCTCTTCTCCTACCTCGTTGTAGATAACCACGTTGTCGTGCTTGGGGTTTGGCTCAGCGGGTAACTCGGTATATTCGTGCTGTTCAAAATCACCTGGTCGTTCCGAGTGATTAGTAATTTTTGTTGGGACATTTACTGAATTTCTACACACAGGGTATTCGTACTGTTCACTGTTGTCGGTGTCAACGATGGGGCTTGCTGCGTTTCCATCTGAACACTGGGGTTTAGGCGCAAGGTCAGATGACGGCGACGATGATGATCGTCTGCATAAACAGCAGAAAAACGTGGTAAGCTTAGAATTTTAGATAATGCCTCATTAACTTGCAACCATGTTCACTATCAAGGAATTCACTTTTTCATATCGTGTATTGTTCTAAATGGGTGATTTGATGTCTTTTCTGAAAGGCTTCGCCTTTTCCATATGCCTCCCCCCCCCCCCCTCCCACCATTGAAATGGATAAATACGAAATAAAAAATGCATGGATGAATAAATAATGAATGAATACGAATTTGATTTTGTATTAAAATGTTGTTTAAATACCGGAAACAAACATCACCAATTTCTCGACTTGTTTTTATTTCACCGGCATTAAACATCCTCTGCCACACTTTCAGAACAAATGGACAGAGGAAAAACACACAGCACAAGGTAATGTTGGCAAGAGGACAACTTCTTGACTGAAAAGACTCCTAATGCCTCTGTGGGATATGGGCTTCAGAGTTCTAAAAACGTTTATCAGTCGTATCGGATTATCAACATCCTATAACTGCGGCTATCACTTTACCACTTTTAGTGCTAAAGAACATGAAACAAGTTAAATTGCGGCGATTCAAAAATTTCGAAGATGAGTGAATTGTTTCAGGAAAGGTGTCATACAAGAAGCACCCTAAGATCTGGAGAAAAAAGTCACCATACCTTCTTCTGACGAAACATACGACTCCGATCATGACGAATACAAGGATGAATGCTAGGAAAGCCAATATGGCAAGGATCACTGGGTCCTCCAAACCTGCAATACAGAGAGAAAATAGTGATTAGTTCATTCTGGGACCGCACTGTCAGTGAGAACGGCTCAAATTAGTTTAGATAGGTGAGTTTTAAAACACAGTTGTTACTAGTTTCTTATGCTAATTCATATTTGCGAGAATCTGGCAATATATTTCGATTGTTCAGGCGATTTTGTAATTTCGATTTCCGTGAATTTAGCGCCTTTTGCAGTAGTAGCAGCATACTACTACTTCCACTAATAATACTACCACTACTACTACTACTACTGCTACTCCTACTACTACTACTACTACTACTACTACTACTACTACTACTACTACTACTACTGCTACTCCTACTACTACTACTACTACTATTACTACCACTACTACTACTCTACTAGCATTACTGCGACAGCAGCAGCAAGATAATGGAGGTATTTATTTTACATTTCATTTCATTTTCCATTACAGAATTCACTAAAACCTGAAATGAACTAGATGATTCATTATTGGAATAACCAAGTTGAAAAAGGAGCACCTTTACCATTGACTGTGTTCACAGATTGACCTTACCTGGTGATTTTCTGTCTCCTTGAGACATGGTGTGTAGGGCTGCAGTTGAAAGTGTAAATGTAGATTTTGGACTGCTTGTCTCGGGTAAAGATATTGCTTGTATGGTTGCTGCAGGATCATCCAGACCTGTAAGACAGGTTGGGAGGAGACCATCTTTAATAAGTATGGCGGTGTGTCCAAACTTCGCGGAGGTCCACATTTCGTGGAGAGGGTATATCTCAAAAACTAGAAAAGATATCTAAAATCAAATAGCATAACTGGATAGAGGAGCCTAAATTACCTTAGGATGAAATTTCCTTTGAAATTGGGGAAGAAATTTGAAAATATTCACAAAAGATCGGCAGATTTTACTATATTTAGCGTTCGTTCCCCCCCCCCCAAAAAAAACAACTACCGACAAGGTTTTAGAAATCTTTATTTTGAGAGAAATCATCAAAAAGTGATAATAAATTATTCTATGGAATTTTGTCTTACTAGTAGTGATGCAATTATCTTGCCTGTGATGGATCTCTATTTTGTATAAATCATTCGTAAACTGGCGTGCACGAAGCTAGGACTCGTTGTTTTTGTAACACTTTTCCAGTTCTAGCGCATTGCGATACGACATCGATTTTTTTCGGATAGCGATGTCTCTGGCATTCTTTTGTCAATAAGTTTTCATCTTGCACCCATTTGTAGTCTAACATTTTATCTTCCCCCTGGCATACCGGTTGACATCGGGCTGACCGTTGAGGGCTCTGTTTCCTCATACACCATAAGCTGCACGTTGCTTATTTGGACCATTCCAGTTCCTCTTGCTTGAAAGGTAACCTAATAATAAACCATCGTTCCAAGCCTTGATTGGTAGTACAGGGGAGAATTTCATGAAGAGACTTGTCGGTGATATTCACTGACTTATTTGCTCTCAGCCAATCAGATGCAAGGATTTTCAATAGCTTAGAACAGTTGTCAGTGAAAATCACTGATGAAACTCTTCACGAAACGTTCCCCAAGTAAGGCATATTGTATACTTGTTGCATAATAACTCCTACTGAGTGAATTTCCATTACATTTTGCTTCACACTTAGATCTTTGAATTGGCATGTTAGATATCATTTTCAAAGATTCTATGATTTTCTCCTTATTTCGAGATTTTGAACGTAACTTAAAAGTGCACAGAACAGAAAGACATGCAAAAAAGGGTAGCCACTGTCAGTGAATCTTAATTAGTGCTGATAATCTAAGCAGCTTTAATTTTTTAAAAGGGGAGAAATGACCCATATTTGTTTTCTATTAACATGATTATGTTTTGTTCAGACGACTTTAAAGAGAAAGGAAAAGTATAACTTCCAAAGCAGAATGTTGTTTTACCGTGACACTGAAGCATAAAAATAGACTTGTTGATTCCTTGTACTATGCGACTGGGTTTATTTAAAATAAAAAAAATATTTAAAAAAAACATGGGCTTACTCTAGTAAGTCCATGTAGAAACGAATTTCTCCAGAACCATTTCCATCTTTAAGCACATTAAACATGATCGACTCGGAGTTGTAAGGGCTAGATCCCCTCCACTTCCAAACAAAATACAAACAAACATGATTCTGAGTTATGAACACTCAATTTACCTCCCAGGAACCTGAGGTAGTTAAGCCTTCATCACATGATACGTTGACCTGAAGACCATTTTGGTATAAGAACTGCTCATTTCTGGACAGACATTTGATAATGTGGTTGCCAGTCCATTCCGATGGTGTTCCCCCGTCTTGCGTCAATTGAAAGGTCTTGGTGGTCAAACGGAATTTGAGGAGAAGGGCGCCCTCGTTGTTCATATTTGTCGGTAGTGTGCCACTAAATGCAATGCATCCTCCATGATTTGGACTGTAACCATGGTAACCTGTAAATATGAAGTTCAGTGATATCGTTTCTTATGATGCATCAGCTCCACTACTTTTTGTTGTTGATGATGATGATGGTGGTGGGATTATTCATTTATTTATTTATTTATTTATTTTGTTCTTGTTGATAGGTTTGTTTCTTTTCCCCCTTATGTTTGTTTTGTATCGCTTCCAGTTCATCGCTCTTATCAGGTCCTGATTCTTCGCTACCCATATAGATAGTGTAGGTGTGATGATAAGGTATATTAGGTTTACACTTTAGGAAAATGGTTCGGAGAAATGATTTATTACACAAAATTTAAGAACTATAGAAGAACAACACTAAAGAGTTCTATATCATTTTTCTCTTTACATCGCATGTGTGACATTCCCTCCCACCTGTTGAATCTTTTCAATTGAGGTAATATAGCATCTTGCATTTCCTCTGCAGGCATTCACGTGTAAATCAAAATGTTATTCACAGAGTGTTTTAAGATTTCTGAAGTCACCTTGCTCTTGTTCGCAGATATAGGCATGACTGTGACTGCAGTCATGGTCTACCCACTGGTAGTTCTCCTGTTCTCTTATCTGGTAGCATTCTCTTCCATTATCCTCCCTTCTGAAATTGGAATACCTGATGACGGACCCATCCATCCATGCCATCTCCCCTTGTGCAGTCCTCTCAATGCCGATCCAGTGCTCTCGCGGCGGCTTAGGGTTTATAATATTCAGCATAGACTCCAGAAAATCTTGTTCCTCTCTGCTCTCGATGTAGACGAGATGAGAACCCGTTGATTCACAGTTTGTTCTTGCTGTAGATGGGTCCGCGTTAGCCGTGCTGAATTTGTAGCAGGATTTGTTGAAATCGTGCATACCATCCCCGCATTCTTTTGAGTTAGGAATTGAAAAGGGGAAAATATAGATATGGCTTCGACGTCGGGATATTTAAGAGAGAAACATCGACTAGGACCTTAAATTGTCATGCAAAAAATACATTTTACTGTTTTTGCGTTTTACTATTATAAGTTCCTTTTCTTTTAACATGCGAACTTCTGTTGCAGGCTCTATTAATAGGAAAGCCTTTAACAAGGAACTGACGTATGATTGTGATGTGAATCGATACCTCAGCATCATTAATTTGGAGATGATATGTCAGGCAGTCACCACAACTATAGTTTTCCGAATCAATAAACATCTTGCGAACAAAAAAAAAGAAATCTGCAAATGTCCTACATAATGCCCAAACCCCATTGTCCAGTAAATGAAATGGCCTTATAGGTCTATGTTAGAGATTTCTGTAAGCAAGATACTCATTTATGCTTTTTCGTACATTCTGCATTTGACATAGGATCTGAAGTATAAAAAACATCCTTACCGGAACCAGTGTACCACTGATTATTTCCAGCAACAGGAGGGGATACCGTACATTGGTGAGGACTAGTAATCAAAGGGATGGTATCTGAAAAAATAGAACAGAATTTTCAAAAATAGTTATTACTAGGTGAATAGCATTTTTAACACTTAATGACCTAAATGATAAGAGTATTGTACAGGTTAATACAAAGTGACATTTTGAAGTATTATCATTCAATCCCTTTTTCCTAAAAATTCTAGCATCATATTTGCAATTTGTGTGTGTTTGTATGTTTGTTGCTTGGATTTTTCCACATTCAAACGCGTCGAATACAAGCATTTGCCGATAGATATATAAAAAGATATTTCCTTTCATTTTATTTCATTTGCATTCATTTCCAAACATAAAACAAAGCATGCAATGTAACATGTTGACAGAAATTGGACACAGATTATTACAATTTTAACAAATAAACTTTCAAACAAATTATTACGTCATCCATTTTTTTCATAAATCTATACCTACGCATTAACGATTTTAAACAAACAAAAAATGTTTGGATATGCAGAGGCCAACAAGGAAGCCAGGCTTGTGGACTGAGGGCCCCTGAGGAAAAAAAAACTCAAGACAGGCATGGAAAATACAGAAAAACACAAACACGCACACCCGCACCCACGCATACACTTTCACACGTGCACGCACACAAAGCACACAGCACATAATAAAGACACTCCAGATATACACCGAAATCACACAAAGAAGAGGAGAACGGAGGGCGAGGTGTGCGGGGGGGGGGGGGGGGGGGGTGGCCTGGCATGTTTCACTCGTCTCATTCGCTCCACACGTAAGTGATAAAGGATGTTCTGTGGATCGAAAGAAAAACGATTAGATTTTTAAAGAAGATGAGATATACATGTATATGTATAGGTGTGTTTTAAGAGATAGAGTTAGAATTTGATTTGCACTTATATTACCATAAAACTTCCATTTTAAAGGTCTGCTTATACGGTGTTTGTAAAGTAGTATTTGATATCTTGTATTTAATGCATTTATCAGGTTATGTCAATCAGTGTTAGAAAATTATAGTGACTTCGTATATTCATTACATGTCGAAAGTGAATGCGACAAATTATAAAAACTTACCAACAACATTCAAAGCCTGAGCGATGATCACGAAATTATGCCTTTGAGCAGAATTTGTAAAGAAAGCTCGCACATGGACAGCGTTTGATGACGACAAGAAGCTGTCATTGCCTATAACACCATTAGCTTTAAAAGTGTGCCTGTTGTATGGATCTCCTCCATCCGTTACCGTCATTTCGTTTTGAGAGTCGAAGTTCGTCACTGTCACAAGGACCTGTGACTCGAGAGAAGCTTGCATTTCCAAGATGTGTACGTCAGAAAATGTTGGATTGGTGGTAGAAGCCAAAGAACAGCCAATTTCTGTTGTAGTTCCTCTGGAAAGATTGACCACTGCAGGGGAAGAGAACGCAGGATTTTGTTGTAATGTTATGTCCTTTGCATATTCTTCCAGTCACTACTCTATCATTTCCTCCTTTGAAAACAACAGTATAGTATTATTTTACGTTATACAATTTGGAGACATTTTGCATTTCCCTTTTCCTATGCTAGTATTCTTCTCCTCAACTGGAGCCTTCATTTCTTTCTGCTGCATATTTTTCCCCTTAATTATTTAATCATCTGTTTCGTTTCTCCTCGCTTTTTTCTGTTGCTGTTGTTGATGTTGTTTTTCTATTCTGCTTTGATCGTTAACTTTAGTTACTTTCGCGTTTATTATTTTCAAGCGCTGTAAAACAGCTCATATGGAAGAGAGTTCATGTAGCGTTTGATGTACCCCTCGCTCTCTCGATAATATATGCATCTATTTTTCTATCACTCTTCCTCTCTTTCTATATCTCTCTCACACTCTCTTTCTTCTCCTTTCTGTCCTGCTCTTTATACCTATCTTTCTTCCCCCGTGTCTCTTTCCCTATCGTCTGTCTCTCTTTTTCCGCATTCTTTTTTTTCTCAATCTCCCTCTTAATCTTTCTCTCTCTCTCTCTCTCTCTCTCTCTCTATCTCTAACTTTCGCTTTCTCCTTTTTACAATTTTACCCTGCGTCCCTCCGTAACTTGCTGAAATGAAAACGTCTATTTTCGTATTATAACCAGTTGACTACTCTCATTCCATGACTACGCTTAAATAAAATAACCAACAAATTTCAGTATGCACTTTGTTAAAAATTGATTTATAATTTACTTCAGGTTTCTCACCTCCAGTGATGCCATCGTTATTTGAGCAACAATCAGGTGTCCAGTGAAGAGAAGTCATTCCATTGGTTATGCACGCCCAGACAGTAACATTTGAAACAATTAGATCTTTGACGTCATGTATGGTGACGTGGCACATGTGTGTTGGCTGTGTTCCTATTGATTTTAAGATATGGTTATAATTACAACAAAATGATACGAGGTTTACAAGAAAGTCATTAAACAATTCATGTATACAAGGAAAGGGATTTCTTTAAATGTGAATTATGCCATTTTATAAAACGGGTTCAAGGATGTAGCCAATAGCATGTCACGTGTTCATGCTTTAATTCCACGCAATCTTCCAGCCGTGCATGTTCTGTGCAGCACTGTGCTTTTAGGATGCATCACTGTGCATTTTGGATGCATCACTTTGCCTCTAGCGCGTAAAACCTGAGACGCCATGAAATACGCGTTTTAACAAATTTTCCACTAGAAAGTCATACTGTCGACCCGTTTTATAAACAAATAATGCACAGATTTAAATTCGTGATGCTAGTGGCGATGCAGGCATCTCGGGTATTCACAATATTGTTGCACATTGTAAATACTCTCGAGTGCGCTGCATCGCCACTAACACACTCACATCTGTGCATTATTTGTATATTATCATTCAACTTTTAGCTACGAAGAGTTCGCTGTAATAATCATCCATTGTTCTATCCCAATATCCCTTAAGACTCAATCGCAGTAGTTTCCGTGGTAGTATTAGTAAACATAGGTGTAATATGCCGATGTAATCATTACATAAGATCGTTACATCATCCTTGTCTAATAAAAAGTACATCCGTAACAACCATACATATAAATAGTTGCATTAGAAGTAGTAGCAACACCAGAAATAGAAATAGGAACGGTGGTAATTTTATTACCATTTGTAAAAGATATTTGTATCTAGGCGTGCCGAAATGTTGATAGGACTCGGAGACAAGGCCTGGGATGGGTGGGTGGGCTGGGGTCAGAGCATGGGACACTAAGACTTTTTCACATGAAGTGGCAACCCTCGTCATTTGTGTGTGTGTGGACGGGGGTGTGAGGGTGTGTGTGTGGTTTTGCTGTTTTTTGTTGTTCCTTTCGATCCCCATAAATGAATGGCATAATTATGAGGAGGCAAAAACACGCAAAACAAAACAAGCAAACACACACACACGCCTCTGGACCTCTAGGAAGAACAGAGCCATTTGAATAATGGCTCTGAATAGAGCTTCCAGCCATTTGATATATTGATTTGCATGTATTTTTTTGTTTGTATTGATTTTTATATGGAAAATAAAACCAACCAAGCAACCACGCACCCTCACCAATAAAATAATGCCGAGCCAAAAATTATCTGTTTGGCTCCTGGCGGAAAGAAAAAAGCTTGGATCAGTCAAATTCTAATAAAAGTAGAGATAAAGATGCTGTCACGAATAGCTCCTGCTCAGGTTTTTGGCAAAATTCTCTTTTATTTGAGCGTGAAGTATTATTGACACTTTAATGCGCCTCTCATTAGGGAGCTTTATCATAAGTGGCGCGGTATTAAAATAAAAGGGGGGACGCGGGGGTTGCCAAGGGGTTTGCTCCTGTATCTTTGAATGACCCTTTAACAATACTGACCCCCAGCTCCACTCTCTTTTCTCCTCACAACGTTCCGGTTCGCCTGTGCGTATCTTTGACCAATGAGTTTGCTACATTTTAACATGTTTCATGTTTGTAATATCCAGATTACACTGACCAAACAGGATATAACCCAAGATAATCTCGGAACCAAAAAAGGGAAATCGCTTGAGGAATCCACGTCACTACAAGCATTGCTTTTTTGTGGATTTCTCTTTTGCAATATCTTTTTTTTTTCTTTTAATACACTATGTCAAGCAGACATTTAATATGTTTTGATGTTATTAAGAGGAAGAAATGTTGTATGTTAATTCACGATATTTCTGTTTAAAAGAAAAAAATATGACTTGTGTTATATTGGAAATAAAACCTAAACTTGAACTTGAACTCGAACTTTTAACATGTGTAACAGTTTCAGCTGCTGACTTTTTTTCTTATTCTTCTACCACTTCAACAACAACAATGACAATAACTACTACTACTACTACTACAACTACTACTACTAATACTACTACTACTACTAATAATACTACTACTACTACCACTACTACCACTACTACTACTACTACTACTACTACTACTACTACTACTACTACTACTACTACCACTACTACTACTACTACTACTACTACTACTACTACTACTACTACTACCACTACTACCACTACTACCACGGCTACCACTACTACCTCTACTACTACTATTACTATTATTATTATTATTATTATTATTATCATTATTATTATTATTATTATTATTATTATTATTACTACTACTACTATTACTACTACTACTACTGATACTACAACCACTACTACTACTACTACTACTACTACTACTACTACTACTACTGCCGCTACTACTGCTACTATTACTACTACTACTACTATAACTACGACTATGGCTGGAGTTCCTAAAGCTTCTCCTGTTCATAATAATAAAAATATCTTTATCACTATAGTTTTTGCTATTGCTATTGTTAATGTGATCAGTATTTTCATAATCATCATCATGAAAATTAGTCAGTTAGGAGTAGTAGTAGAAGTAATAGTAGCAGTAGCATCATCATCATGATCGTCATATCATCATCATCATAGGGATATTTGTGAGACAAAATCAAGACTGACGCTAGTAAAAGCATCATACTTTTAATACCCTAAATACTAGTAGACTATACTTCTAAATTTACCCACACTACCGAAAAACAATATCTCCCCCCCCCCCCCCCCCCGTGACTACATTGTGTCTTGCTACGTTCTTATAGCTGTTTAAACGAAGATATGATAATCATGATGGATATTGCCTAATTTTGTTCCTGAGGAAAGGAAAGCCAAGCATATAATTTTCATTAAAAAATAACAAGCAAACAAGCATCTTAGCCTATGAATTCACTCTGCCTCTTCCTAAATTCCTTTATAACCAAGCAAGATATTCTTAAATTTTGACAAATTTCATAAATAATTTCTCAGAGAAACATCTATCAGGACTTTTTATTCGATTTGTTTCATTTCATTTTCTTTGAGAAGGCCTTCTCTGTAGTAAAAGTTAAAGAACCTGTCTTTGCCTGTAGATGGCCGAAAGAATGTTGAAATAATAAGTTTATAAGTATATATATATATATATATATATATATATATATAAAATCATATTCAATTTTCATGCATTACAAGAATTTGACAGAAATCTCACCACATTCTGAAGTCGATGATGACGTGCCAGATGCAGTGATGCATGATCGTCCTCCCATTGGTAGCGACAGAAACAAAGTTACATAATACAGCAAAATAAAACTACTTCTTTTCAAAGGCAATTCCATGTTTGTGGTCACAATCATGCCGCTGCATTCGAAGTACGTGACCGCATTCGAAGTGTGTGATCGTTTTCCCTCCGAGCGTGACAAAGCCCAGATGTAATACTGAGCTGTGTGGAGTAGGTAAGAATTCACTTTCAGTAGTCCCCCGTAGAAACACAGGAAGCCTAACTAGATAATTTGCTAATCAACCACGTTTATAACCATGATAACGTCATTGTGTTGAGGATATTCTGTATCTTGCTTAAATGTCTTAGTCATTGCCATCAGTGGCGTGTATATAGTTTTTTAAGGGGTGGGAATTTATTAGGGGATGCCCCCCCCCCCTCGAATGCTAAGAGAAAAGAGGAAACGAAAAAAAGAAAGAAAAAAGGGATAGACGACAACACCGCCTGCAGGCATTCCACTTTACCCCCCCCCCCCCCTTTTTTCCCCCTATTTCATCCATCTACAAAACTACCGCTCTCTCCCCCCCCCCCCCCCCCCCCCCCCCCCCCCCCCCCACTGATGGTAGCGCTCCATCAGTGGCTTCACGGACCCCCTTCACTCACCCTACTCAAGGGTTTGGAAATGATGATACCTTTCACTCTCATTTTATTCATGACGAAATCCAGGGGAATGATAAGGGGTTGCCCATGATAGCGGCGATGTATATATATTCCAAACCCTTTTACCTGTTTACAGAGCGGATGTGTTATTCTTCTTTCGGAAGTGTACCAAAATAAAGGTCAGATCACTGCTTTCGAATAATAAGGAAACAAAGTGTAAAACCTTGCTTACAGTAGCGCCTAATAATATGCAAAATCATGAGTAAAAACAAAAATATACTCGTGCAGATTAGCTGCTTTGTAATGTTATAAGTATTGAACCAATCAAATGACTAATCATTAACATGATTAATGGGAAGATTTTTTTTAGCCTATAGGCCCACATCGTATGTTTCAATTGGCAATGTTTCCGCATCGTATGTTTCAATTCCCAATTGAAAAACAGGCGGGGGACAAAACCCGAATCCATTGTAAGATCCTGCTGCATGTGGCATGCAATAGAAATATATTTTGTATTTTTCCATTTTTACCTTCTTCTTCATCTCATCTGAATTGTACTTTGTTATCTGTATGTAAGCAAATTCTAAAGCCTTGCTAACTTTAGCGGCTGAGAATAAGCAAAATCATGAATGAAAAAAAATAATCGTGCAGATTAGCTGCTTTATAATTCTAAACATCAAACTAATCAAATGACTAATCAGGAATGGGAAGCTAATTTTTAGTCAACATGCCCACATTATAAAAACTGAGAAATAAGCACATACCGCAACTGTAAAGCGATAGGGGGGACCCCAAATCCACTGTAAGATTATGCTATTGCCTGCAATATAACGTACTTTGTATTTTCTTCTTCTTTCCTCGCTTTTTCATCTTTTCTAGATTTTACTCCATTCAGTAGTGTATAACATAAATCTTCTTCTGATCATATCCTAGCTCAATATGGACAATTCTCTTCTTTAGAAATAATATCTGTCACCTTGAACTCACAGTTGATAAAAAGATTAAAAACATTAGTTGGCATTCGACGCACACCCAAACTCACGACTATCGAAACACCTCTTCTGACTTCTTTCCCCGATTCAAACACACTCTCTATCCAGGCATGCTCACGCACTTAATCATACCCACCTAATCGACACCCACATGTTTTGGGACTTATATCTGTTTAAAAAAAAAAGTCTTTGATCTATCATACTTTCTCAATCCCATTTTCTGTCCTCACCTACATATTTCCTTTCGTTCTTTAATTCTTTTCATTCCACAAAATAGAAATAATTTTCATGAATTTGTTTTAAAGATCATTCATCGTTCCATCCTATTTCGCTCTGTCCGTAGTTTCTGCGCTTGTTTATTTTCATTTTCCACATTTTTTTTCATTCTAATTGTTGGTTTTATTATAACGAATCAAAAGTCGCGGCAGTGGTGCCGAATTGCACATGATTTTACAAGTTTAAAACATCTAAATACCTGACAAACACATCATAAAATCTAAGATTTAAGTACGCTCTAAAAACTAAAATGGTGAATCATCATTTAAAAGGGTGGAGGAGTGACTAAATTTTCAAAAATTATTGTTAGATTACCCTTTGAACAGTCTGCATTCAACACTATAAAGGTTAGAATGCAGAATGTATAGTGTTGAATCCAGCATGTTCAAAGTGTTTATCCAACACTTCGAGAATATGGTCACTCCTCCGCCCTTTTACATGGTGATTCACCATTTTAGTTTTAGAATGTATAGCTAAAAAATTAACATCTTTGAAGAATCGGTAAAAAGAAATAAGATATACAGGTCCACATGAGAAAGTTATTTGATGGAGATGCACTGCTTGTAATATCTACATGTAGGTGTAAAATGCCAGTGCAAACCTAGACCAGCTGTTGGTCTTTTTAAACTGTCACTAATTCACGAGCATGTGTGCGCTCGCGCTGATGTGATATCCCCACGAATTCACCTTCCCTGTGTTTCCGTACGTGCACTTTATTTGTGTACATGGTGTTGCTGATGTGTGCGCTCACGGATCATAGAGAACAGTCCAGGCAGTGGACTAGTGCAAACCCTCTGTAAATCAATTATGTTTCGCCATTTGCTTCTGATGTGAAGCATTACTTTCTGTTGGTCATATCATAATCAGTAAAATTTAGGTTTTATAAGTTAGGAAATAGCATTGAACACAGACACACTTAAGCTTTCCGACATGCTCTCATCAGGGTAAAATCGCATGAATGAACAGAAAAAAATCTAAACAATATATACATGATAACGAGGGAATAATAAGCACTTAAATGAAGAGCTCTGATTGGCTGTCGGGGTAAACAAAATCAGGTTTGCTGCCAGCCGGTTTCAAATCATGAAAATTACTACTATTTTTATCAGTTACCTCGTGAAATCAACCATACTTTTTTGTAATGGAGTACATTGTGCTTTCTGAAATTGCAAACGTTAAGGAGAGGGTGCATGGACTCCGTCTCCCGGTGTTGTCACTCTGTTATTACTTCGTGTACGCATGATCTTTCTAATTTCGCGTAAAAAAGGGTACTTTTTTTAGCATGTTCGCGATCTCGAAAAAAGGCTTGTTTTCATGAGCTTGCACTCGAAATTGAAAAGAAGGGTGTTTTTCAGCTTGTAGACCTCTACTCGAAATTGAAAAAGGGTGGGCTTTTTTTTCTGGTCCTTGTTTGCAAAAAGTGTACTTTGAATGCGAAAAATAGGGGTGTTTTTCGAAGGCCATTTTGTACCCGTTTTGTGCCAAATAGGGGTAAAAATGGCTGAAAATGTACTTGAAACACCACGAAATAGGGGTCAAATTCTGGGTTCCCGAACACCAGGCTCCGTCTTCAGTTTAATGGGCAATGCACTTTGTTATATCATGAAATGAATCATCGTGGCATGGTGTAATCTATAGACCAATTCCACAACGCGACAGGGCAGCAGACTGGGAGCCATGCTGCGCTGTGTTACCCAACTTTTACAGTACAGAAGTCAATAGCGCGTTATGTACTTGAGTTCGATTTTCTCTATTTTGGACCAACATATGCAGATTTCTTTTAATGTTTGCAATGATGAATAATCAGGGAAGTTCAGGTCGCAGCTGTGCGGTGCTCAGATCACAACAACTTGAGAAAGCTTAAAAATTTGAAGCTAACTGAGTGCGAAATTCACTCGTCTTTGACTCATGAAGCCTGTTTGTAGAAGCCGTACTCCCTACATAGGTTTCAGGGCCTTTTACTGACAAAACTACGGAGAAAAAGTAACAAAGTACAAAAATACATTATATCTTCATCTGTCGGATATGGTCATTGTCTTACTTCATCTACCCATGTATCCATGTTTATTTCATTGATCTAGAATAAAGTTAATGAAATAATATCAGGGCATATCTCATATCTTTCAATGATTTTGTACACAGCCAGTCGCGGTCAGTGCACTATCACACACCGCAGCTATCGCCTCGCCGATAGAGGGCTAAATACATAAACCGGAGATGAAATTGGTCTATAGTGCAAAGCTTGAACTAATCACTGTTTATTCGCCTAGTATCACGACATCATAGTTTTAGTCCTCCTCATCATAAAGGTTGCTGATCTCTGCAAGTTTTTTTTTTTTTTTTTTTTGATCGATCCTGATAGGCCGAGGTTGGTCCGGCTGTACCCGAGCTCTGCGGCTGTTGAGGGTGCCTAACAAGGTGAAGAAGAAGAGTTGATGTGGAAGGAATAAGCGGAATAAATGAAAACGGGTTTTTCTTAATAATCATACACACATGATAAAATGGCATCCATGCTATATAGATGTGTGTGGCAGATCTCCGGATCTGCGGACTGTGAACCATGAACCACAGGGTACGAGGTGCGATTCTCTGTCACTGCTATATTGGAAATGCGCAATTGCCCAAATTAAAATTCTTTTAGGGGGTGGGGGTACTTCACACGTACTATACATGTTATATGTATACACAATATTTTTTCAGTTGATTGTTCACTTTAATTGATTCTTCTTGTTATGGAACACTGACATCTTGTAAAATCAAGTAGGTCAGATTATAATACGGGTGACAAATATTTTCCTAACGTCAATACCATCAATGTTTTTATACAGCCCTGAAATTTGGACGCCCAATTATTACTTTAAAGAAACATTAGAATGTGCGAACTTTGGACACATTTATGAATTCCAAATTTCATCCATACTTTCTCTGGAACCGAAAAACCTTATACAAATAGAATTTTGCTGACAAGCATGAATAACAGTTGAATCTGAAGAATGAGTTCATTGGTCTGAATTACTAGGCAAAATGTTGCGGGTTATTGTATTTGCGATCTGTAAACTAATCTAGCACAACTCATAGAAATGAAAGGCGTAAAACTAGAAAGAGGTCAAAATATCAAAAGTTCCAAAACTCACATTTTAAAGATGGCTTATGTTAGACAAAAATTTATTTCAAAAAGGTATGCTTGCTTGAAATACATTTTTGAAAATATCGCAAAAGCAAGTAGTAATCTATCACTAAAATACAAATAATCATTATGTGGCTGAATTCGCCTAAAATGCCGTGAATGGTTAGTCATATAAAATAACTTTCGAATGGCAAACATTTCCAATGAATATATCCGTAGCATTATCTTTTTCTTTTTCTTTCTCTTTTCTTTTTGCTAATGCATATCAACAACTCCAGAATTTGAAAGATTTTTTCCATGTCTTTTTTTTTTTTTTTTTTTTTTACTCTTTTCCAGTTTGTGTCTAACTGAATATAACAAGTTTAAAAGAAAAAAAATCTAAAATTCAACATAGTGCATACGGAAACACAATGTCTCTCTTCCATATAGCAGTTGTATAGGGTGGCGCCATACTATCAATCAAATTTTTAATCCATTAACCAGAACGTCTTGTAAATTATATATATAGATTAACAAAAAAGTTTACTTTTATCATTATCTTTTTTATTGTTGGCATTCATCATGTTCATTACAAAGTGATACAAACTCATCATTGTGAGCCGTCTATGATGCTTTTACATTCTTATTAACACATGCTATTTATAATGTCATATCCTAACTTTTATGTTAAACAGCGTGGAAATATGTGCGAATTATTACCTTTATTCGTTTGCCTGTATGAAAACGTATTCAAATGTATTTTCAAATCTTTACTTCTTACGAAGAGTACCGACAACTGAAATCATTTAAACCACGGAAAAATGTTCTGCCACCCATGTTCCAGAGGCAACGCCCCCCCCCCCCCCCCCCACGGTCACGTTAATTGATTGTAAAATACGAATCAACAGCTCTGATTACAGTATATAGTCATGATAAGCTAAAACAGATTAAACTATTAAAAATCTTCTCACTGAAGATGTTACCTTGTCTTGAAAATCTATCACACATCCCCTGCCAGATAGACGAAATATCTAATCACTAAATACATTTAAAGTTATGAGTAAATTACACTTTGTTGTCGTAAGTTTTGGTCATCCGCAGAAATTCGATAAAATCCAAGTTCTGCGCATGCCAAATGTTGGTTGCCTCCTTTTATACCCATTACGTGTTTTGTGAGCACTGACGGCATTGTAAACTTTCTGAGTTCTCCTTCAGTGACAGGTGTGTATCGTCTTGATAGGATTTATTGGTTTATATCACATTTTCAAACACTTAATACTTCATGTTTATCAATGTGATATCTTACATTATTCCATTTACAATATAGTATAGACATGACAGAGTTCATAAGAAACTATTTACACATTCTGATGCATTATGATAAAGACAGAAGGGTTACAGCATAAGCATGAAGCTCGATTTGCTTGTAGCCTTCAAAGCAAGTGAAGCAAACATGTTAAGAAGTAAGAATGGCTTGCTGTAATAAAGAGAGACAGGGAAAAGGAGGAAGATCACTCGTTTCTTAACTGCAGGAATAGTTTCACCTGTTGATATCATAAGACATGTTAATAATGCATTACCAGGGGATGTTTCATAAAGCTGTTCGTAAAGTTACGCACGACTTTACAAACGACTTGAATATGAAGGGCCAAATGGGATGCCCAAAGTTTTTCCTGATGTTTTAACAAAGTGTGAATGCATTTCTTATAATCTCAATTAAATTGTGGCAAAAAATATACTCTTCAATAAAAATGTTCGTAAACAAATGTAATCTTAATCTACGTCTGCATATTTCAACTTTAGCTGATGCGATTTATAATGACTGTGAATTCCATTTGGCTTACCATAAATTATACAAGTCGTTCGTAAAGTCATTCGTAACTTTACGAACCACTAACAGCTTTATTTAACATCCCAGGTCACAGACAATGATGGTTCAATGCATATGATTGTATACCATGTATACACAATGAAGATTGAAACAGACTCAAAGTTTTAACATTTAAAAAAAAAAAATTTTTTTTAAGAGTATGCTGACTTAAGATTTCGAATTACAGTAGGAAGAGAATGTCAAGTAATGTAGTTTTCGGTTTCTTAGATGGAATTTGTCTGTTTATCTAATGGTATAAGAGTGACCCTATCTTGCCCTGAAGGTGATCGTACGGTTCTTCGGGAACTTCCTGGCTCCGGGTTTCATTGAAGGAGGTCGTCGGTAGCTTGCTGTCAGGACACTTCTTACCAAATGCCAAATCTAAAGTGTTACGCGCATTAGATGGTGGTTGTCCGGATGCCTTCAAGCCTCTTGGAAGCACGTCATATGGGTCGCCCGCCGTTGTTTCCCCTGCGTATTCCGGTGTAGTATCATCTAAATCTCGATTTTGGTATGTGCTCTCTTGCAAGGTTTCTTGTTGAAGAGAGCTTCCACTTTGGCCAGACTCACACTTCTTGTCTTCAAATAAAACACTGTAATTATCCTCTCCTATTTCGTTGTATATATTATCGTGTTGTTGAACACCCTCTGTAGATCTACCTTGGGTGAGTGTATTGGAAGGACCAGCTGCAGGACCTGTGCATACTGCGTAACCATCTTGATCAACATCAGAAGTCAGGTTGGTTGCGTTATGAATATCTGTTCCATTGTGGTGCTGTACGTCTTGTTGATCTGCTGATGGTGAAATGTGCCTATATATATGAAAATTAATCAAACATGAATATGTAGTTATCATTGGGTGCCCAACTGTGACTTTATAAGGCAAGGGTCGGGCCTCAAATAGTTATACGGGGGGGGGGGGTGTTAGAGCCATGTGTAAGCGCCAATCCGCATCCGGTATTTAAAGCGTACAATCTCACTGATAGATTTCCCTTGAGCATGATATCTGCCCAATGCGGCGATTCGTAATATACAACACGCAACGACTTCATGTAATTCATTTTAACTCTTTGTGAAACACCCCTGGTGGTATGGTATTGAGAGTAAGAAGTGCAAATAATGCAAGTTTGAATGTGCTGGTGGCATCGAAATATCAAAAGAAAAGTAAGGTGCAGAACTTGGATATGAAATTTTATGGGAATATTGTTCTAAAATAATCAGGTGTCTTATTTTTAGGCATTCACACGTTCTTAAACATGAAGAGATTTTATAACCATGACAATGTGAGTGCACTTTGGTGGGAGTGAATTCTGATTTATTCTTTAAAGGGGGAGGGGTACTCTGTTTTATCAAGAACTTGTGGTCATTAGCCATTGCTCACAGCCCACAGCATAAACCATTTTCCTTACTACATGTATTAGTTGATTAAAGTCGTTATTCATATAACTTTATGAAAAGAGACCAGATACCACAGAAAAGAGATGCTACATGCGTAAACTATGTGTAAACCCACCTTCTCCTGTAGTAGACGACTGCAATGATCACAGCGATGAGGACGACGACGGCTACAGCTACGCCTACGGCTACCATCAACATGCCATTCGTGTCTATTAAGAATGATAATAATTTCTTCTTTTAATTTTGATAGTACATGAAAATCAGAGACGGAAGAAAAGAATACTCCAGGAAAATAAAATTAGAACTGATACCGATGGACAAAGAGAAACTTAGAGTAAATTTGTGTTAATGTCTGACTTTTACAGGACTTTTACACTTAGATGAAAGAGTTGGTGAGCTATATGGTGCATATACTTCATTGACTTTATGGTGTAATCGGTTTGTGATTTCCTTTTTTTCATTCAAAGATAGTTTTGTTTTGTTTTTTAAATCGACTGATTGGCTTTGTAAAGAGTCCATTTCCGTACATGGTACAAAATTGTTTCTTTGTGAATGTAACAGTTTGTCCGCTAATGAATCATGGATTTACCCAGGCATTCACCATTCACCTCCAAATCAGCTGGAATGCAAAAAAAAAAAAATCAACTTCATACATTTTACCGGGTCGTCTTTAGGTTTACGGTTGAGGAGTAAAGAAGAAAATTAAAGGAGAATGAAACCCTGTGGAAAAATCAATTTTAATGAAAAGGGAGAATATTGAGGGAAGCAATTTTTAAAAAGTTCCATCAAAAACGGTTACGAAATGAAAAAGTTATGGAAGTTTGAAAAGGCTCAAATTGTTTTCTATGGCGATCCTCAAATTGGCAATGTGCTTCAAAATGGCAAGTTTAGCAGGAAAGCTTTCAATAGGTACACAAAATTTCACATTTTCTCCATTGCCTCTCAAGGTGCAGCTTGTGTCCTTAGCTTAATATATATCATAGGAAAATTTTACACAACATTATGTTGAGTTCACTAAGATACAAGCAGCATCTAATAGATAATGGGAAAAATATGATATAATTATATATATATAATTTTGTGTACAAAACATATTAAGAGTTGTCCTTTTAAACCTGCCATTTTGAAGCAACACTGGTAATTTGAAACTTTTCAAACTTTTATAAATTTCTCTTTTCGTAACCGTCGTCTTGAAGGGACTTTTTTTTTGTAATTGCTTCCCTCTATCCTCTCTTTTCATCAAAGTGATTACACAATGGTAATTTTTTTTTTATATGATCGAGAATAGAATTCTAAGAGGAATAAAAATGAAAATATGATGATTTTTTCGATCGAAATCAATGCATTTTGGCAAATTTTCTCATAAAAAGTCAAGAGTTAACCAAAAAATTTGAGTATGAGGTATGACGTAAAAGTGGGTACCCAGCTTCGCGAATTGCAGTTGTGCTGCGCGTTAGACTGTACAATATGTTTTATACATTGCGCGCATTTTGCTAGAATTGCGCGACAAGGTACCCACTTTGACGTCATTTTGACGTCAAAGTGTCACCCAGTTGAAACTGGGTCACAGCTGAGGGGTCAAAAATATCCTGAAATCTTACCACATTTGGGGGTTTCCTTGGCAACACGACTTAAAAAAAAAAATTAGGCAGATGATTTTCTGCTAATAAAATCATGCTCTTTTAAATGAACTAACATTGTTTCAGCATTGGGTACCCCCTTTACGACTGATTTTTTTTTCTCTCCTCAGAGTTTCATTCTCCTTTAAGGAAACATAATCATGGCCGTACGCAGCGGGGGCGGGGGCAGTTGCCCCCCCCCCAAAAAAAAAAAAAAAAATGAAAACTTACATTTTTTTTACTGAAAATGTTCACAAAATCCACGAAAAGTGTGCACCAAATCCTTCAATTTCGCAGCTCTGTCACTTCCCTCCCTCACTTTTGAGCTTCTTCGAATATCGTCTTGCCCCCCCCCCCCCGGAAAATTTTTCTGCGTACGGCCCTGAACATAATCCCTTCACTCAGAACTCAAATCCAACTTTGTGCATTATCCGTTCTAAAATCAGGTATGTGTGTATATCAACAACTTTGATCACATGTTACTATAAAACTTTTCATCGAGCATAAAATCAACTTTTCATGCTTTTGGAGCTCATATTCCGAATGCAACATGGCGACATGAAACCAGCTTTTGCCGATTGGTACTTTAAAGTATTACCGTTTTCTGATGAGTCATTGCAAACGTCGGAAAGCTCTGAAGTACACTTTGTCGATGCCTGAGTGTTCACGCTGTACTTCGGATTGTTGGTCAGAAGACGAAGTGTTATATTTTGAAGTCCGACATTCTTGTTAACTCTTATCTGTAAGTTTAAAACAAAAGGATTAACGACACTTTACTGCAGCATTATTATTGTAATGAATCATGATTAATCTGATGTTCCGCGTCTCTGAGTGTGTCATTTGCCTTGATGGTTTATATACGTAATTTAATCAGGTAAACTGCTGTATAGTTTTAGTGTGTAAGTTAAGAAAAGTAATCGGGCCTACTTATGACATATTTCATATTGATGAGGCATAATGTGTATCACAATTCCACACTAACAGTATTCATAAGGCATTGAGCTATACGGCACATGCAATATCTGATAGAGTGAAGGTTAATGATTTGAGAATCGCACTTGATAATTATAAGATAATTTTTTCATCGGAAAGTAAATTATCCACACTTCATTTGAAAAAAGGACAAATTAGGCCTGTTTTTGCTACTGGTTTTGTGATATAATCATGGTGAGAATCACTATCAGGCAGGGCAATCTCCGACATTGGAATCATTTAGCAATGATAAGCAGTGACTGAATTACCAGTATTTTATCGCTCTCCAACGATGAGGAATTCACGCAGCCCAGGTTTAGGATAGATTTACCAAATCCGACCTGAATTTCTCTCCTTTTGCTGCCACATCTGTACCTTCTACATTCTCTTTCGGTGCTACAGAATGACACGAGAGCGCTGTCGTAACTTTCAACTGTATACGTGCATGCATAGCCGATATTATCTGTAATTGAAATTCAAGAGAAAAATGTTGTCCAGAATAAAGCACGCAGTGGTGAAGTAATTGATTAAAAAAAAACCAGAGAATCGCGAGAACTATATTTTAAATGATTGGACAGATCAAAGAGGAACATTAGTTCTTGAATAGGTAATATACAAACAGACAAAATAAAGGAAAAAGGGAGGGCAGATATGCACCAAACTGCATAGGATATATGTGGAACCGATCAATCGGGCTTTTTTTCAAGTTCAGTTTTTATTTCCAAAATAATACGAAACATCGAATATATATTTTTTGACAGTAATTCGTGAATTAATATACATTATTTTTTATTTTTGACATCAATACAGAACAAATAAATATCTGCTTGACACGATAGATTTAGAAAAGAAAATTGACATTGAAAAATAGAAATCCAAAAAAGTTCAATGCCTGTAAATACATGAATCCTCAAGAAGGAAAGTGAAAGCAAAGAAAAGAAAACAGAACATGATATTAACATAATAATACTCAGCTAGGTAAAACAGCAATATATATCAGAGTTGCAAGTTCAATCACACAACTAACGACAAACATGTATATAATTATCATTATGATAACGCACTTTCATTTCCTTTTCTCAGCATACATGGGTTATTGCAGCATTGCGTGATAGGTAACTGCGACTTCACAACATGATCATGATTACTCCAAAGATTACATAACAGCAAACTTTACAAGACATGATAAATATAAATCAAGCTAAGGGATATTTTGTGCTCCTCACTCCCTTGTCATACTAGAAGCATTGCCCCGTCTCTATCAATTCACGAACGCGCCCCTGAAATGAATTGTTGCCTTGATCACGTGACCACCTTCCTCCTCCTCCTCTTATTACTACTACTACCACTATACTACTACTTCTATTACTGCTGCTGCTGATATACTACTATACTACTAAACATGCTAAAGGCTTTCTGAAAGATGAAATAGACAGGACAAGACTCCGCTTATTTTGCTAGTACATTTTGCCAAGAAATTTTTCTTGATGCCTCTTTTTTATCATTATTATATATTTTTTTTGTCTTCATCAGAAATAGATCTCTTTTTTGTTATCGTGTTTTGCAAAATGATTGATGGTTTGTTCCTGAGCCCAAAACTGTAAGATGGCATGACGCTTTTCGAATTGAATGAATGATTCCATATTATTCATTATAGATATATATATATATATATATATATATATATTTGTGTTAATTATTAACAGACATTGTACATTCGATTGCTAGTATGCAATCATTGTTTAATTCATGAATAGGTATACTATGATGTTTTATAAATAATTTTGATATCCCAAGTTTGTTTTATACTGAGCTAGGTAGTCTAATAATACTTTGTTTATATATTTTCAAAAATATAAAAATGATCCTTTTTCAAAATTACTAATATGTACATGGTTATTTTCAATTAGATTTTAGAAAATGATTACCGGTTATACATAATATAATATATTATTTTACGTGCTGGACATTTCTGTGAAAACCAAAATTTTTTAGAGGATACAAAGTGCGTTGTATATTATACTCATGTGGTTTATTATTCCTTTTTGTTATGAGTTTTATTATCATGATTTTGTTGCCTACATGTTAACAGGGCCTCATGGAAGACCACCACTTTTGGGTAATAATGAGTCATGCATCCTGTCTAAATACCAGGAATAATTTAAAATGTACATATAAATAAATAAACAAATAAATTGTGCTATTTAAGAAGAAAATACGTACCGGGCTTCATGCAGTTTTGAGCAGGTGCTCTTACTCGAGAACTGACGTTGATTCTGTCGTCCCCACTGGGATTGGAAGAGAGAGTGATACTCATGTGTTGCTTGTCCTTAAACACGATATACCATGGTCCACCAAACCCTTCTTCGTCTTCCGCTTCAAAACTGAAGGGGGTTTCTCTTTGGGTAGATGCTCTTGTGAGAAGACCACGTAATCCTGACTGCTCGTTCATACCGCCATGAATCATTGTCCACGAGTACTGTCCATTTCTTGAACCTCCGATACATGTCATTTCAAGGCCGCGACCGCGAATATTTACTGAAGTGTCTATTTTTTTTTTTTTTTTTTTTTTTTTTTTGGGGGGGGGGGGGGTAGGGGTAACATATAAAGGAAATGGGGGGAAAACCTATTATTTCAAACTTGGATTTTCATTCATTTCAAAGTCTGCAACAGTGCAAATGGTACTTCTTTGTACTACCAACATTAAAAAGGCGAAGCTTTTTTAGTGCATGGAATGTTATGTAATTTTGCAACAGTATCCACTAATTTCTTGAAGAACAAGTTCCAATACATTATCTGGGCCCAGTTTCACAAGACTGAGTTGGTAACAACTGCCACATTTCTATGACGAATTTGATCTCAGCTAATCAGATGAAAGGATTTCAGTAGCTTATAACAGTTATTGCAACTCGTTATTGATAATAAGTTTTATGAAACGGGGCCCTGAAATACGTATTGTTAATACAGGGTATGCCGCCGATGAAAACTTCACTATAAAATTCAAAACTAACCGAGTAAATTATCCGCAATTAGGAGCTTTTCTATTCTTTCTGTCTTCAAAACAGCACTCAAATCTCACCTAATGTCAATCTAATTTTCATATTTAAGATTGTTTATGTTTCTTTTGTCTGTTTCAATTTTAAAAAATTCCTGTTGTATTTTAGGATTTTGCTTGTACATGACTGTATGTATCATTATGTTTTCACTTGATATATATTTCTATTGTTTGTTTTTATGCATAGGCCCTGTGTGATTCCAGCATATTTTTGAAAGTGCACCTAATAGAATATTGTGTAAATAAACAAATAAATAAGTAAATAAAACAAATAAAAACATTGGGTGGTATTCTCATAGGTTAGACCGGGACTAAACAAGAATTTTCGTTCACACTTCTATGGAATGCTAGGTTTCATCTTCCTCCTTCAATATTCATGACAAAGATAATGTACCAAAGACTGTATTGAAATTCATTTCACAATCTATTATCTTTTTCTTCCCATTTCTTGACAAAATTAATTTTTGGACGCTTTTCATTGGAGGATTAAAATATTCTGTACAGCGTAAATGAGTTGGCAACAGGCACTCCATAAAACCAGGTTTAACTTAGCACACGCTATCAGAATACCACCCATTGATTTTTCGGGGGTGGAGATTCAAGGCATCAGTATTATTTCAGGATAAGAAACTTCAAACTTGGTATTATTTGTTCGGTATTATAAGCATGCTTCAGAAAATTCCTGTGGCAACTTTTATGTTGTCGGGGGGGGGGGGGGGACAATGCTTTATTTGATGATAAGAAACTTCAGAAAATGTTGTTGCAAATTCACGTTTAATGTCTGCTATAATATCAGGATAAGAATCTTGACAGACAATGTGACAGTAAAAGGGCGTTTATATATGGGGAGACAATGTGGCGCCACAAAAACCCCGCAACATTTTGGTGTACAAGTCAATGGGGTATGAGGCGACAAAAAAAATGTCGCGGAGGCAGGACACTTTTTTCTTCTTTTTTGCTGCCTTGCTAAAAAAAAAAAAGGGGGAACCAATAAAAGTCCTAAAAAGTTTTTTTTTTTTTTTTAAATCTTAAAAATATGTTGTCATGAGATTGTCTGCGCAAGTTTTGACAAAGTTCTCTTTTATTTGAGAGTTGACGCGTTAATGCGCGTTCATTAACATAATTGGCGCCACAATGTCGCCTCATATCTGAAAACCCCTTAAGGATTTTCATATTTACCATTCGAACATCCCTCACAGTTTCCATGTTCTTCACAAAAGCAGTAACTGGTCGGCCTATTCGCATTAGGACTGGTGCCATTACACCACAGAGGTAGTGATGAACCTGAAATCAGAGAATGGTATGAAAATGGATGCTCTTTGCAGTGGCGTATCTTGGGGGCAAGGGGGCACGAGCCCCGTGCACCACTTTGGGAAAAGCAAAAAAATCAAAAGAAAAAAAAAACACCCTGACCAAAGAAAGAAAAAAATTCTAGTTCTTTTTTTTTTTTAATTGGCGTCAGAAATTGGAAGGGGTGTCATTTCAGGCTTGCCCAAGGCGTCGTTTACCCTTGATGCACACTGGTTTTTTGAACTTCTATACAGGGTGTTCCTACAAAATTAAGTTTAGAACTGATGTTTTCCGTTTCTCCTATAATCATGTTGTAAGGGAGGTACGCTGTATATGATAGGGGGTGGGGGTGTTATCAGTATATGGATTGTGATGTAATACCTTATCTCCTCTTCCCTTCTTCTTGTTTCATTTTACATTATCAGACTCTCTCTGTGTCTCTCTCTCTCCCTCCCTCTTCCCTTTCTCCTCATTTTATTTCTATTTATTTCATCGCTCACGTTGTTAGGGACAGTTAATGGGAGACATGATATTAATCTATTTTAACGTTGTTGAGTTTTCTGTAATTATTGTATTACATATTTTGATATTTGGTTGTCTTAACATGCGATGTAAATACAATATTTATGTGTTTCCAATCACTGGATTTGGGACATAAGGTTTCTGCTATAGTTATTAAGTTAACCTTTTTTGTGCCCAGCATTTCAAACGCAATAAACATGATAAAACCTACTTTCGAAAATCAACTTTAATAAGGCAACCTTAGTAGCCCTGTCTGACACCTTTTTAAGAGAGAAGTTTTATTAGAGAGAATGGTATTATTTGACCCTGGTCTATGAAATGTGTATAATGTATTTGTGAAATTATTTTCATATTTGAGAGTGAGTCAAGCAATATTAATAAAACAATCAAAATATAGATAAAGTCTTTTGTCAATTTGCAATATCTTGTTTTGCAAAATAGAACAGCCTTGTTTATCTCATGCAACTCACATTACAACTCTTGCTGAACATTCAAGGGATAGAATAATCTTTTCTACATAGCATTTTTAAAATCAAATTTCTAAATCAATTTTCAATATTTTATCTTCATTTATCTACGTTTTGTTAACATAACTTCTTCAAAATATGTGCAGTATTTTATGTATGAAATTTTTATTACATTTATGTCTTGGGAATAGCATGTGTGGGGACACATGCCTCCGTGCAACAGTGTTGTATTTCTCTTTTGTGCACCCTGACCCACTTGTTGCTCCTTAATCTTTTTGCATGTTCTTTCATTCTTGTTAGGTATTTGTCTGCTGCTATTGATATACTGTACCTGTTCTTTTTGAAAAATTTATTCGAAGATAATTATACTACTACTACTACTACTACTACTACTACTACTACTACTAATAATAATAATAATAATAATAATAATGATAACAATAATAATAATAATGATGATAATAATAATAATAATAATAATAATAATAATAATAATAATAGTAATAATAACATAATAACATATATTTGATGCCGTTCCCCCCCCCAAAAAAAAAAAAAAAAAAAAAAAATTGGTCATTTCACGATTACCCAAGTAGACGGTCTTACGAATTTCACCTAGCACTCTTTAGAACTTTATTAGCGAAGACAACATTTACATACGATGGTTCTAGGTTTGGGAATTTTCTGAGTGATGATATTAAGAATAGTCCATCCTCAAATTCTTTTAGGAAAAAACTAGAAATATTTTGCTCAAATCTTATAGTAATATACAATCATAAACTGTTATTCCCTTTACGTCATCTACTCGATTGATTGAATAGTTATATGCTTTTTCTTATGATTTTTCTCAGAATATTTTTTTAACTATCTCCTTTTTGGTCATGATTCGTCCTGCGTTTTCCTTTTTCCTTTTTTCCTTGTTCCTTTCCTCTTTTTTCTCTTTCCCTATCCTCGTTGTTTCGTGTTTGTCTCTTGTTGTTTTTATGTGTGTGCATCAGCATTATATTGTTCTGTTATTGTATTGCGTTCTCCCAAGTTTTCGTAGGCCCAATTCGAAAACTTATTTTCCCGGGGGGCTCCACAAATTACAAGCATTGCTTTTCAGTGGATCCCCAGTTCCTCATAACTTATGAATATATTTTGATAATTCCTTATAATTCATTTATGTGAAGTAGTTGTATATAGTTATCAAGAAAAAAAGTGAATTCCTGCCTATTTTTCTGTATAATACTTGTAATGCCATTGCTTTTTTTTTTGTTTGTTGGAAGTGAAATCAATACGAATTGAATTGAAATACGAATTGAACTGAATTAAATGCCTGATAAATAATGTTCATGTATGTCATTTAATCATTATAACAAATGAACAGTGGAGGATTTCATGAGAACCCAGGTGGAAGTATTCTTTTCCAAAGGGTTATTTCATGAGGCACCTCTATCACTTTGGGAGTGGTTATAAGCACAAAAGAGACTTCTCCACGTCTAAAATATGTCTCATATTTACAGGCATTTGTCATATGGGGGTGGCCACCCCCTATGATTCGAGTGGTCAAAAAAAAAGAAAGAAATAAGACCAAAAAAAGAAGAAGAAAGAAGACTATGGTGGAAGAGAAGGCAAGGTCGTCCAATTATATAATAGCCCGATTTGTTCATTTAAAACGTAAATAAACTTACCTGTGGTTCGTCTAGCCCATCCCTATTACATACATTCGTGCCGTCCCTGTCATGCCTGTCTAGAGGCATAGAGAACAAAGAGAACACTACATAACCGACCTTGCTACATGGGGTGGGCCAAAAAGAACGGAACACCAGTAATCCTTGATTTCAGCGAGATGAATGTCATAATGTGATAATTATTTATATGGTTCGAATGAACATTTCTGTTCTTTGAAAATGACACCAAAATCATTAATTTGGGGTTATGCGTTCAGATGTTAGGGCTCAATCCGTGAGGCAGTGTCATTTTCAAAATTTGCTACTTTTGCGACTGAAATCATGTGAGACGAAGGGAAAACCTTCCACCTGATGGCATTCCGTAGAAATGGCTCGCTGCCTGAATAATCTCCTCGTTTTCAATTAAAGAACCATGCGTTTATTCATACAAGGAGCCGTTTCTATTGAATGCCGTCGGGTGAAAGATTTTCTTTCAAGTAACAGGAATTTGGTCGCTAAAGTAGTTAATTTTGAAATGGCATTGTCTCACGAAATGAGCCCTAAAATCTAAACGCTGAGTCAAAATGGATGATCCTGATGTCAATTTACTGGACAATAAATTTTCTTTTGAATGTAGTAAATAATTCTCTCCTTATAACATTCATATTGCTGAAATTATTAGGATCACAGGTGTTCCGCTCTTTTCGGGCCACGCTGTATAATTTCTCTTAATGCATGCTCCACAAGCTAGATGACATACTTCCTTAATACGATGAAGAATACATTGGTAGTTTAATGGACGCTGTTCTTACCCTCCATGCCCTTAAACAACTGCAGAAAATCCAGAATGGTTATGGTGGCAAAGAGTGTAAGATAAATCTCGAGCCGAAGAATTCTGGCAACCATGATGATTTTGGGAATCAGCAGAATCTGTTTTTCGGATTTCTACGACTCCCGACAGATTGACCGCAGCCTGTAGATCAACTTTACTTCTGACACCAATATCTCACCTGAACTCTGTATTTACGCCAAATCGAGTTCGTTCTATATATATTCGTTAAAAAAAAACAGTGGACAGCATGGAGTACGAGGAAATAAGTAATATTTTCAACTTTTGATTTTGATTTATTCATATTTGCGTGTATAAGTTGACTTTTGGTTTCATGTTAATTGCCAAAACGAGGAAACAATTTACGCAATATACAGCAGAAACATAACCTTTTCATATACCATTAGTCATGTTAGTAGTGCTTGTGATGCTCTTGGAAGAATGAATTGTTTCAAGGTTGTACGTTCATAAATTTTATACACGAAATAATATTGAAGCAAGAGAACTGTTTTAGTTCCTCGAATTTTATTTCATCTTACTGAATGCTTGGATATAATGTATTTCTCTCTGTTTAGCTCCTATACTTGCTCAGTATGTGCATGTTTTACCTCCCTATTCTCTGCGTTTAGTCACAATTTCATTTAAAAGAGAATGAAACCATGCGGAAATATCCATTTTAATGAAAAGAGGGAATAGAGAGAAGCTATTCTTTTCAAAATCTATCAAAATCGGTTACGAAATGAGAAATTCATGAAAGTTTGAAAGTCTCGATTTATTTTTTATAGGGATCCTTAAAGTGGCAGTGCTGCTTCAAAGTGGCAGGTTTAGAAGGACAACTCTCAGTACGTTTTGTACACAATATCATGAATATTTTCTCCATTATCTCTAAAGATGTTGCATCCTTGTTTCTTTGTGATGAGCCCAACATATGTTCTGTCAAATACATTTTCCCATGATTTATCTTGAGCTAAGAAGGAGACAAGCTGCAGCTTTAGAGATAATGGGGAAAATAAGATTTTTTTTGTACAAACCAAAGGGAGGGTTGTCCTTCTAAACCTGAAATTTTGAAACAACATAGCCCATATAGAATCACCACAGAAAGTAAATTGCAAATTTTGAGACTTTCATAACTTTCTCATTTCGTAACCGATTTTGATGGAACGATTTGAAATTGCTTCTCTCTCTCCTCTTTTTTTTTTATTAAAATGAATATTTCCCGAGGGTTTCATTCTGCTTTAAATTAATCTATGAAGTTATATCTTTACCTGTTCTCGGTTTATGTTGTTTTCTCTCCCCCCCCCCCTATATTTATGGAGTTGATATACAGATCATTTTCAAAGGAAACGGTGCCAGAAAATAATTCAGAATGAGAAAATATGTCTCGCTGTGAAAGGTGGGGGCTGAGGGGCTCCCCCAACGGAGATTTTTCAGAGGATTGTCCTGACGCAAATTTAGAGAAAAAAATAAAGTGTTGAAAACAATGAGTACAACAGAAAAGGCTACAACAGATCGGAACAACAGACTGTGTGGACTTTAGTAAACTGCTCCAAAAGACATTGTTTGACTATTCAAAAATGAAAAATCTTTTGATCGGTCCTATACGCTCCCTCGCATATAATGAATAAGGTAATTAGTTAATTTGCAGGTATAAAATATGCAGAGACATGAATTCTATGTTGTGTGTGCAAGAGCTAGAGAATACAAAATTCTAATTCTAACTACAAAACCAAAATTAATGTGGGGTCAACAATAATCAAGGTAATATTCAAGGGGTCCCCCTCCCCAGAAAAAAAAAGAAAAGGAAAAATAAACGCCAAGAAACGTGTATTGATCAATACTGACCCCCATTAAAAGAAAACAGGGACAAACAAACTGTGAAACAAGTGTATAAAAAGTGCTTTGGAATGCAAGGATTAAAAGAAATGCAAATTTTTCTCTCTCGGTCGCCATGAATGAAAGTAATTTTCTAAGGGCGTTCCTGAAATGCTAAGTTTCCATTATGAAAATACAAAATCCTCTCATTCAGATGACAGGGGTTAAAGGCTTTAGCTTTTAGACTTATAAAATGTCGCCCTCCCCTCCCCCCGTAATGAAAAGAAAATCGCCACTCCTGATCCTTTCCAGATTCATGCCCCCGCCCTGTACCGATCCCCACAAATATACCGTTTTTAATTCTTCAGTGACGTTGTCGGTGTCGTCGTCAACAATATGAAAAAGGGTGCTTTTAAGATTAACTACAGTCGCCGAAAGATGTACAGATCGAGCAGGTAGGTTCAGGGGAATTGTTTGAGGTTGCTCCTTGGGGCTCTTTCAGGGAAGTTGTCTGGATTGGTTTTCTAACTTGGGTAGATCCAAGCTCTGCAGATTAATTACCGTGCGTCAATCCGAATGTATCAAGTATATTAAACCTTCTTAGAATACATGTACATTTTGCCGACAATTTGTTAAGAGATCGTTCACATTTCTCCTAATTTGAGAATGACTAATCAGGGCCACATCATCATAGCAGTTGTTGGTACGTGTTATTTTCCGAGTCTCCAAGATGTACAGAAGAACCTGTCTAATCGGATTCAAAGACCCCATATGCATGATCAGCGGTTTCTACCTGCAGCGTTTGATAGTCATTGCCGTGAAGTGCCTCAGTAAGTATAGACGAGTCATTGGCATCAAGCTCTAAATACTCTGGCTCAGAGGGCTGCAGAGCCTGGTAACTGTTTTCAACCGATGGATCATGCTCTTGGGTTGAAGAATTAGTAGGTATTCGTACATCTAAATTAAGGGGAGTGTAGTTTTCATCATCTCGGCGCAAGTCTAGATAAGCGTGTTCGTCCTCTTTGGTTGGACTCCTCAGATTCTTTTGCCCGGTAGGGACTGTCCTGCCATCCACCAGCTCATGCTTTGAGCCAACATTCCCAGTCCCCTTGGAATGATATTCAGAAGTAATTTCCTGGTAGCTCTCTTCCTTAGTAAGATCCTGGTAATTAGAGCTGTGCGGTGAAGTCTCCTGATGACTGTCTGGTAGGTTGTACTCATGGTAGTCTCCCTGTTCTTTACCTCCGAACAAAACATTGTAATTCTCTTCTTCTACCTCGTTGTAGATAGCCACATTTCCGTGTGTGGTGGGTGGTACAGAGGTAGGAAGTTCCGTGTAGTCATGTTCCTTTGTGTCCTCTGGAGATCCAGCATTAGTGGTAACGGCATTGGAAGACCTATCTAGAGGATTGTTACACTCTGTGTATTCGTTTTGGTCGCCCACGTTCTCGATCTCGTAGCTTGGGTTGTGAATAGCTGTTGAAGCTCTGCGATTCGACTCCTTGTCTTTCACTGATGAAAATTTCCTATTAAAAAATATCAGATTATGAAAGACTAGCATAAGTACCCGCATCCTTGCAAACAATGAAATGGTGAGGATCATTAACAAATAATTAATACATAATTGGTTACGGAAATGATTTTTCCTCCTACCCAGTCAGCAATTATAGGCGTGGGCATAAATAAACTTTCTACAGAAACAAATAATTAATACATAATTGGTTACGGAAATGATTTTTCCTCCTACCCGGTCAGCAATTATAGAGCGTGGGCATAAATAAACTTTCTACAGAAAGAGTTACGCATTTTTAAAAAGAAGTTGCAATGAGGACATTACCGAATGATTATTTTTAACAACATAGGGCTGAATCTAGAGGTTAAAATATAAAGATGAAAGACGTGAGTAATAAGAATAAGTAAAATTGATATGGGAAAAACATACCGTCGCCTATAACAGAGGACTGCAATAACAACGGCGATCAGAATGACAAGAAACAGAACGACAACAACTGGAACTACTGAACCGAGACGCCCTGGTGAGAAAACAGTATTGCGTTATGTTTTACATGGAATGTCTTGTGACATCTATATACATGCTACTTTATCATAGTTTACACTGATAATACAGTTTAAAAATAGTTAAGGAAAGAAACATGATATCCGGATATCACTTGTTTTTATTTACTTAAGTACTAGCTATTGAACACCACAACACCTAAACCTCAAAAGGTAGCCTGCTGCTACGGTTCATAAGAACCGACAGGAAGCAGAACGACAACAACTGGAACTACTGCACCGAGACGCCCTGATGAGAAAACAGTATTGCGTTATGTTTTACATAGAGTGTCTTGTGACATCTATATACATGCTACTTAATCATAGTTTACACTGATAATACAGTTTAAAAATAGTTAAGGAAAGAAACATGATATCCGGATATCACTTGTTTTTATTTCCTTAAGTACTAGCTATTGAACACCACAACACCTAAACTTCAAAAGGTAGCCTGCTGCTACGATTCATAAGAAGTAGTTTTTGTGCGAAGTCCGCTTTCAAAATGGAAAAAAAAAACAATTTAATGGACATTGGCGTAAATCCCGGGGGGATGGGGGATATCCCCCCCCCCCTACTTTTTAAGGAAGAAAATATAGTTTAATTAATCAGTTAGTAAAATTTTTGAAAATTCAAACAACCATCATATTTTAAAATTTCTATTTGAAAATTGTGATTTAAAACCAGGAAAGTGGTTATTTTTGGATCGTTCACTTCGCTCGCTCATTATATTTTAGAATTTATATTTGAAAATGCGATTGAAAACCAGAAAAGTGGTTATTTTTTGCTCGCTCACTATGCTCGCTCATCATATTTTAGAATTTCTATTTTAAATGCGATTTAAAACCAGAAAAGTGGTTATTTTTGGCTCGCTTAGCTCGCTCGCAAAATGAATATTAAAATGTGTGTAAGGGGTTCTGTGCGGGTGGGTGAGGGTAAGTGTTTATACTCAAGTGTTAGATCGACAGAAAAAAAATCATTAAAAAACTCAATTATCCCCCCCCCCCACTCCTCAAAGTGGATTTACGCCGGTGCTGATGGAAAAGGCACATTCAACCTAGTTCTTAAAATATTACCTTGATTTGTTATCTAATATTAATAATTTCACTTTTGTTCTCTTCTCATTTATCTGTTTAATTTTAACTTGCCTTAGTATTGTAAAGCACTTTGATATAAATCTTTTATGAAAAACGCTCTATAGTGGAAGTTATCATTATGCTTATTATTATTATTATTAGTAGTAGTAGCAGTAGTAGTAGTAGTAGTAGTATCATCATCATTATTATAAATGATTATTGCCATGCTCTGACTTACCGGAGGGTGGTTGAGATGGTTCACTAGTAGAGAAGATGGGCATAGGAGACACTGCAGCATTTGCAATATAAAAACACACACAAGAGATAATAATAGTGTTATTGGTAATATAAGTGATAAATTAGTTAAGGGTTGATGGAAAAAAAACGGTTTCTTAGTGAAGGTGAAGTAACCTAGGGCTACTCATATCATTTATCACAAGCTTTCAAATTCTTCCCCTCCCCTCCCCTATTTGTTAACTGATATCTCGGTCTAAAGGTATCATCTTATCGCACCGGCGTAAATCCACTTTGAGGAGTGGGGGGGGGGGATGATCGACTTTTTTGCCGATTTTTTTCCGTCAAAGTCACACTTAAGTATAAACACACGCCCTCACCCACCTGAACAGACCCCCCCCCCCCTCCCCCCTTACGCACATTTCAATTTTTATCTTGCGAGCGAGCCAAAAATTACCACTTTTCTTGTTTTAAGTCACATTTTGAAATAGAAATTCTAAAACACGGTGAGCGAGCAAAGCGAGCGAGCCAAAATTATAACTTTTCTGGTTTTCAGTCGCATTTTGAAATAGAAATTCTAAAACATGATGAGCGAGCGAGCCAAAAATATCAATTTTTCTGGTTTTCCATCATATTTTCAAATAGACATTCTAAAATATGATGGCTGTTTATGACAGGTTATTAAAAAGTTTACTAATTGATTAATACAAATATCATTTCTTCCTTACAAAGTGGGGGATATTTGTACACGCCATCCCCCCCCCCCTCTCAAAAAAGTAAGGGGGATATATCCCCCATCCCCCGGAATTTACGCCAATGTCTTATCGTAATAATCTGTAAACAAAAGCTCCCCCCCCCCTACCCCCATTAAAAAAAAACTGGCGAGATGGGTCTAAGTCATATACAGGAGTACGGGTCAGGATAGGGAGGAGGTTGAAATCCGCGTGCTCATTTCGGAATGTATAAAATTAATTAATTTCATTCAATATTAGAGTAGTATTTGAGCAGTGAGAAAATAGTTTGAATGTTTTACTCGGGGGGGGGGGAAGGGGTAATTGCATTGGCACATAATAAAAAGTCGGAGATTTGAAGGCCATGCTAGATACGATAATCCTCTCACTGCTACAGACCTTACATTATTATCATTATCATGACATTGTATAGTGTCTTGTAAAGCAACTGGTAATTACCTGTATGCAGACACGTGAATCCATCACCAGTGTATCCAGAATAACAGGAGCATGCGAAAGATCCAGGATTATTGGTACATGCAGCGTTGGTACCACAAGGATATCCTGTTGCACATTCATCGATATCTATAGCAAGACATGATTAAAAGAAATCTGGTTAGCTTAAAAGCTTATCGATGGACATGAAGTAAATGGCCTTTCCATTCTCTTAATAAACCAAAACAATGTAATTATCATAATCTATAACATCCAGATATGTGAGGAAACGTGTCTTAACGTGACCCTTAAGAAATTGCCATCGTCTATGAACGACCGGGCAATCATTGAATAGTTAGTCATCTTTATGTCCTTTTATTTTCCCTATATCGTACTGAAAATTGAATAATGTGTATGTACCTATTCTGATGAATTTCCTGTACGTTATTTCTCATTTTGTGTAAACGCTGTGATATGATTTACTATGGAGAGCGTACTAAATGCTTATTATTATTATTATTATTATTATTATTATTATTATTATTATTATTATTATCATCATCATCATTATTATTATAATTATTATTATTATCATTATTATTATTATTATCATTATTATTATTATTATTATTATTATCATCATTGTTGTTATTATTATTATGCAACAAGGGAGGGGCAGCCGTCAATTCATGTGGCCAAACACCACTGAGGGGACGGTTGTCGCCGGTCTTATTTAATAAATGAAATGTTATCTTCTAAAATCATCAAACTCTTATCTCTTCCCGTCCACCCTCTCCATACGTTTAATTTTTCTTTTTTATTCCATTATTTCTTTTACTTTACTTAATTTCATTTTATACTGTTTCATTTTTTTTTTCAGTTTTCATTTCTTTCCTTGCTTTTTGTGTGTTTGTTTTTGTGGACTTTTTCGATATGCCATGTGTTGTTCGCCTCTCCTAGCTACAAACATGTCTACAAAGTACAAAGTACACTGGATATTAAAGGGGAATGCAACCCAGGCATCAATGTGCTCAAAGTGAATAAAGATGATCAAAAAGAGTAAACAGTAAAAGTTTGAGCAAAATCCGACAATCTGTTCAAGAGTTATGAATTTTGAAAGTTTCAGTAAATCCCTATTATGGGGATCCTTGAGTTGGCAACTTTGCCAGCATCTGTGATGTCATCATGGACAACTCTCAATTCATTTTGTACATAATTTTTCAAAAATATTGATTTATATGAAATTTTAAGTCAGGAATCGACATAATTCCTCCCAAAATGCTTGCAGAATTGATATAGCCATGCCATACTCAAACACTTTTTCTTGAAAATAAAGAAAATGTTAAATTCTGTGTACAAAATGAATGGAGAGTTGTCCACGATGACATCACAGATCCTGGCAAAGTTGCCCATTCAAGGATCCCATAATAAGGATTTACCTAAACTTTCAAAGTTCATAACTCTTGAACAGATTGTCCGATTTTGCTCAAACTTTCACTGTTTACTTTTCTTGATCATCTTCATTCACTGGAAGCACATTGATGTCAAGGTTGCATTCTCCTTTAAACTGAACGCATTTCCTACCAGTACAGCTGGTTCCGTTGCCAGTGTATCCAACGTTACAGGCGCAGGTGAAAGAGCCATGGGTGTTTATGCATGTCGAATTGGAATGACAGTTGTCGGTACCTAATTCACATTCGTCGACATCTTAAAATGTCAGCAAAGTGGATAAAAGAATGAGCCTTTAAGATATCTCAATAGGAAGTGTACTTAAATAGAATTTCTGTGATATCGATTCATTAAAGTATTATATAGAAACCATCACCTCTTCCGTTTTGGTCTTGTCTCGACTATTATGCTCATTTTGCGAAAAAGGAGAAACATATAAACATTTATTCTATAATTGTGAATTGGCACAATCAGTGTGGGAAATGTGCACGAACTTTTTAGATTTTGAAATACAAAACTGTAGTTGGGATGAAATTCTGTTTGGAAAGGGGGAGAGAAATAAAGGAAAACATCAATTGATGAATCACGTTCTAATTGTTGTTAAATATCTGATTTATAGATATAAAGAACTTAAAAAAACACCTTCATTAAAGAATAGTATATTAGGGGATAAAGTGTGGAAATTGGCAGCAATGAGGGGGACTCTTACTATCCATTTTTCTAAATGGGGAAATATGAATATTAGACAAACAATTGAAACCCAGAGTCACCGGTAAGGGGGGGGGGGGGAGTAGATAAGGGGCGAGGTCGGGTATAGTGTAGGGTAAAAAAAAGAAACTTTCTCTCAGGACAACATTACAAAGGAAGTATAAGTTACTACAATATAAAACAAAATTGTTGGATTATACAACTGGATATGTTAATCTCAATGATATTTATATTATTTTTTTATCTCCGGAAATATTAATTTTTGTTTGCAACTATGAGGTATGAAAAATTGATCTTGTAAGAAAAAAAACAGCTTGTCAGTATGAGAATTAAGAGCATATGATTAAGGATATCACTAAATTCATCCACAGTTTTGTTTATGGAAAGTTTTCAGTATTCAAGTAATATCAATTTCTCTTGAAGCTTTTTGTTAGACGAAATTTTGTAAACTCTTCTAGAATATTATCATAACTGCAGTTTGTGTTATAAACGATGATTGTATTTGTACCATGAGTGTAATTTGTTTCATGAGAGAAAAGAATAAAACTGATTTTTAAAAAAAATACCCTACTGAGGAAGTCAGGAAGATTTATATTTTTTATTCATTCTAATTTTACCCAATTCCTCTGGCGAGGAATGTTTCAATATTGTAGCCTTGAGATTCCCTGGATTCTATAAAAAAAATCATAATATGCCATATAACATTCCAAAATACACAGGGAATGAACTTCCTAGAAGCATTTGGAAATGATTGATTATATAGTACCAAAGAATTAACGCATAGAGTGACCCTATACGATTTCCAAATCATCAGAAATTTCTAATTGAAAAAAATGTAAGTTTGCTCAAAATCATATGCACTAAAAACAGCATATACAAATTTGACACAAGTGTCACAAAGGTTGGTTTCTGAATTGTCACGGTTGCTATTTCTTGCCATATTTGAAATATGAATGCCTGTTGAGAACAAAAATTATAGGCGTTAGGCTATTTCGTCCAGGATATTCTATTCTTCATCTTTGTCATAACTCAACCTTCTTACTATTTCAATGTGAATGTAGCTATATTGTTACCTTCACAAGAGTAGGAGACGTTTAAATACTTGAAAGTTCCGACGCACGGATCACCATCCAGGTTATTCGAAGCTGTTATCCTACACTGCGGCTGACCGTCACACATCCCACGGAGAACACCCACCACGTCCAACTCACAACTTGTGTCTGATATGGAAGAATGATGGCAATTTAAACTGTCGGTTCGCCCGTAGACAGCGGCACAGATATTGATAAGGTTCGATCGACAATTAAAGTAAGCCCTCTGATTCTCACAAACAATCTCGGTCTCTGAAGAGGAAAAGAGGTCACAAAAATAATCAAATAAAGAGCTTTGAATTAAACTTTTCACTTCTTCATAGACATGACAGACCAAAGGCACAAAATCTATGAACATCATAACTTCATCAGTGTTCATTATAGCTCACGACACTGTAGCTAGCAAAAAAAAAAGATTACTGGCATTCTGGTTTGGTTATAGCAAGACCAGAATACCATGGTTTATGGCCTATTGAAGAATAATCAAGATTGCAGCTGAACGCCGATCTTTAATAAAATACATAAATAAACAACAACATAGGTTCATTAATGCCTACTATTTACGGTACTTTAAAAAAGGCCAATAAAAATAGAGGTATTGTACTGCCGGCAATATTGTTTTCAACTGAAATTCAAATGATCGTAAAAATATAAATTAAATTTGCATACGGTTAAGTATTTTCTTTATTTATACTTCTTTCAAATAGGTGAGTTACGGACAGAAAGTGGCATAGAATTTATTTACGTAAATCAACAACACATCAGTACAAAATACAAAAGATTCAAAATAGATATGTGACATAAAATAATATTTCACATATGTGAATACTGGACACAATTACAATATTTACACATTGAAATAGATGGCTTAATAAATTAGAGTTGTTTGGCCAAGGTAATAGGATAAATAGTGTCAAGTGGAAAATTATGTTGAGCCTCGATGACGGAGGACTTGAGAAAGTGTTTGGAATGGGAAGTAATCAGAGAGAGAGAGAGAGAGAGTGTGTGTGTGTGTGTGTGTGTGTGTGTGTGTGTGTGTGTGAAAGAGTAAAGAGGAAGGGTTGGATAGGGATGATGGGAAGGATGACAAAATTGAGGAAAGGGATTTGAAAGGCAGAAGAAGACGAAAGAGATTTGGCATGACAGATCATTGTTCGTTGCATGAGAACAAATTATGGCAAAGAAAAATTTCTTACATCGATAATCCTTATTGGCTTCAAAATACATCAATGACTCTAGTAATATCGTACGTGCAATTATAAAGTCAAACATAATTATATGCTGCTTACATGTTAATGCCTGCATGTTTGTATACACTATCTTAATTTATATTTATATCAAGATACACTACGTAAATAATATTTCTCTGCATACACTATTGCAGTCATCCAGCTGCAGTATGGAAAATCAACATCATACAGGCCTACAACGTATGGTTAGTGCATAAAAACCCTGTGAAGTAGGAAATCATCGTATCGCAGTGATTATTATTAGTTTAACCATCATCCCATAAGCATCTCCAGTATGAATCCGGGGGGGGGGGCACTCAGTATATAATGCGTGGTGGGTATGTGCCGCGGAGAAGGCCCCCATTTTTACACTCAAATTTCCGTTCCAAAGCATAGCATTTTTTTTCTTGTAGAGAAAAAGAACATATAAAGCCGTTCCAAAGCATAGCATTTTCTTTTTATCGAGAAAAAAAGAAGAAAGAAATCCGTTCCAAAGCTTCGGATGTTTTTCGTTACGCCGTTCCGGCCGCATTGATCCGCTACAATGAGCTGCGTTTTTGGTGAAAAGCGGCCCGCTGAGCGCTGTCCGACCATCACCGCTGCCCGAGCGCACCCGGCGCCCTTGTCGCCGGGCTAACTGCATGCACGTATGCCCCTTCGATAGGGGTACATACGCACTAACCTATGGCATTAACACGCAGGCGAACCGTTCCAAATACCCCCGTTTTCACAAACATTTGTAGTTACGAAGCCCGTTCCAAAGCCCCCGTTTTTTTGTCTCGCCCGCGGCACATACCTACCACTTTGGGGGTCGAGTACCCCCCCCCCCCCGAGGTATGAATACGTTAACTAAGGTCAATTACAATGTTTTACATTGTTTCCTTACCACATATCTGAGGGGATGGAGTCGTGGTTGATCCAGCTCGCCCGAGTAGTAGTAACAGTAAGAATATGAATACACAGAACAACACCAAACCTCCTCTGTCTACCCAAGCCATGGTTGTTCAGTTCGATGGTAATCTTCAGTTCTCCAATGGATTCAAATATACGCGTTTGCCTGGCGACAAGAGGATTAAACTGACGTGTTCATTATTACTAGTATACTGTATCTAAATAGTCAGAATGAACACTGAAAAATATTGAGGGTCCCGTCATTTTGGTAGGGCAAAAATGTTCCCCTTTCCTTTCCTATGAAATATGGTTCAGTATACAATCTGCATTCTGACTTTCAAAATTAGATTTTTTCCAGCTGAAATGTCAAAGTTTGCCGGTAGGCTTTAACAACAAGCAATTCATTTAATATGAATTTATGACTAAAACAGCTTGCCATCAAACAATCAAACACATCTAGTTACAATACATACTGAAGACTACAAGTCAATAAAAGATTTGGGTGCATGGAACGTATACTAGAGCTATGAACAAAATTAATACAGAAATAAAAGTAACAATCGACTCACTTGACCTGTCTAGCGTTTTCTTCAGCAAATGTGAATTCCAGCTGGTTTGCGTCAGTTTGATTCTGTCACAGGTCCTCAAGTCAAAATGTTAGAATTGCACCCTTTTGCCAGTTTCCTCTGGAAATCCGGTTCCATACTCAGAACTACCGTATGATAAAGTTTTTTATATGACACCTAGATAGATCCCTGTCATTTGATTGGTTGTTTGATGTTCATCATTAGTCCCATTCCACTATGACGTCATCAATCGTGCAAAAGTGGCTCCATTTACCGTGCAATTTTGGATCCATACGATTTGCTCCATTGCACGCTGGCCGAGAGCCCGGCACACTACGTACGTAAAACGCTTGCGTTTGCAGTGAACAGCGCGCTAGCGTATAGCGCTATTGATTTATTGCGATTTGATCTATTTTTAGGTGTCATATAAAACAAATAATGAATGTTTTTTTCATTCGTGCAATGGACAGAATATTTCATTCGGTGAAAGATGAAATTATTGATCCATTCAACGAGGCGCAGCCGAGTTGAATGGATCATTTCATCTTTCACCTCATGAAATATTCTGTCCATTGCACGAATGAAAAAAACATTCATTATTTGTATAATATTTGCGGTGTTGAAAACATAGAGCTTCTTCCTCCTGTAGATCATATTCCTATAATATTATATATTGGGATACCAATAGATTCCTCACTTATATATGGAATACTTGCACAGAAACTGATCTGCCACGCATGGTCTAGTCCAGTGGTTCTGCTGAATGCCCTGCCGTGAATACAAAGCAGGCAGTGATAGGCAGAAGTATCATCTTTTACTGTAGCAGGACAATATGAAGGTGGGAAAAGGAAGAACTAAACCCGGTTACGATAACAATTTGTGATCAAACATTGAAGAGTTATTCATCTCTTCTACAGCTCCCTGTAGACATGGTAGAAATGAATTTAGATCATGATGTAATGTATGTACTCCTATTTCCAACGAAATAGAGAAGAATCGATGGAAGGCTGTAAGCAGTGTTGACCGTTTATGCTTCGTTTCATTTCTTTGCTGATGTTTCACGCCCAACTCTCCTTTTATATACTGGCTGGACATAATTATAATCTTGTGCGTTTACCACCCTTTTTTATAATCGTTTCAATCATTTCCTTTCGATCGTTCTGCAAATAATTCCCCATCTCTCTCTCTCTCTCTCTCTCTCTCTCTCTCTCTCTCTCTCTCTTTCCCTCTCTCTCTCTCTCTCTCTCTATCTCTCTTGTTTTTCCTTCTTGATCATATATCAGTGATTTTCAATCTTTGACGTCATTACATTTATGTAAAGTCAAATGGATTGGAAAAGAAGACCTTCGGATTATAGTTAATTAGTTAATAATTTCATTTTCCCGGAATCCGTGTGACCTTCATTTCTGCTATTTTTTTTCACTTTTCTTTCTTGGTTGTCTGTGCCGAATGAATAAATAAATAAATAAACAGATAAACAATCAAATAAATGAATAATAACGATGATGATGATAATAGCAACATCAACAAAAACGACATTCTGTTCCTATCTCTTCCCCTAAACCGGTACATAGTATTACAACAACAAAAAAGTGTTTGGGAAAAATACTATGAGGATGATGAAGAGGATGATGAGGATGATGATGATGATGATGATGATGATGATGAACTTACAATGTGTGAATAAAATAGAATGATAGTGGTTGTCTTCCGTATGGAAATGTTAAAAAAAAACATTCAATGGTTAGTAACATTGTTTCAGTTCAAGTTTCTAAGGACTTTAAATTACCTTCATCCATCTTTTCAACCTTCCTAAAAGAACAGTTTAAATGAAAAAGGAGAGGATGGCAGTTTGCCCTATGCTAGGGTTAGTAGACGTTTAACAGTGTTTTATTCACTTATTTATTAATTTTTCATTCATTCACTCATTTATTCATTCATTTATTCATTCATTTATTCATTCATTCATTTTGTATTTTTCCAAACCGCGGGTAGCCCCATTGTGATGATTTAATACTGTTGGGGCCCTGTATTATGTGTATAGCGTGGCGTAAACAATATACAATACACAAATATATTTGTTACAAAATGAAATACCAATGATAATGATTACAAGGAAGGTGGTTTTTTTTTCTATAAAAAATAAATAATAACAATCTAAGTAAATCAGTTTCATTTTCAGTCTCAGTTTATTTCATATTTCACAATCATTAAATACTAATGCATAAACAATAATAATGAATAAATTGTTCATTACAAATGTAAACAAACATATACGGTCGAAACGTTAAATGATAATACAGTTGCATGGTGTTTTATTTAAAATCTGACAAGTGAATTTGTGGTGAAATACGAGGAAATCTACTTAAAAAGTTAAGCTTGTAAGTTATAGATTCCTTTACGAATAAATAAGAGCGACTATTTCATTTTATAACTTATAGTTAAACATTTTGTAAAAAGAGAGGAAAGGAAAAAAAAAACAGCGGAGGCGAGAATAAGACGAAGTACATGTATCTTCAAAATGGAGATGAAACGATAAGTAATGCAGGATACATACAAAAATATTTAAAAACTTTTACAAAAGAAGCATAGACTGCTGGGTATTTTTCCCCAGTAATTACAATGACTAACATGGCTGCTATCGTGTTACTTTTATTCAGCAATAGAGAAAGATCACTAACTACAATGTGCAATTATTATTACTTAAAGATGCACTAGATATATCAATGTATAACAATGCAATTTCAAAAAAGCTTCTTTCAGTATATCCTATACGAAAGAAGAGTATTGAATCGGCTGCTATTTATATGCATGTGTAAAACAAACCAGTAGGATGAATATCGAAAATATCAAATGATTTCCTGAATAATGAGGATTTGATATCTCTGTTTACAAAATACCAAATACATAATTTATTACATGAATAGTAATGGAAAATATTGTTTGACAAGTACATATGAATGAAATATGATATTCTAAAGAGAAAGAAAGAGAGCAGGCCATAGTGATGGAAACATTTGAAATGGAGAGAAGAGACACACCAAATGATCATTAGCGTAAAACCAGGGGGTGGAGGTTGGGAGTATATACCCCCTCCGCCCTCCACACACACACACGCGCGCGCCTTTGAAGAAGAAATATATTCTATTTTTTAATCAGTTGTCGAAATTTTTGATAAACGTGTGTGGGTATGTGTACGGTTAGGTATAGGACGTGTTTGTACTCGTGTGTGAGTTCGCGCTAGAAATTTCGGCAAAAGGTTTTGATCACCCCCCCCCCCCTCCCCCCGCACCTCGAATTGGATTTACGCCGGACCGGGTATAAATCATAATAGCATTAGCCTTGTCTTGCTGAGTAATCAAGATTGAAATCAACGTTCATATATTTCATTGAAGTGATTGTGCCTTTTTATCTTCAATATGAGGTTAAAATGGGGAGATTTGATGTCGAATTTTTTGCAACATTTAAGAATGGCGTCAGATGTACTGCTTTGTTCATCACTTGTTTATTTTCAAGGGCGTAGGCTGGGGGTGCACCCAGTGCACCCCCCCCCCCCCCTCCCCGCTGAGGCAGAGGAGTGCCGCCTTTGGCAACCAAAAAAAAAATGCACCCCATATTCTGCTTTCAACAACTTCAAAAAGGGGGGCACAAGACCCGAAAAGAGAAATGAAAGGAGAAGGAAAGTGAAAAGAGAGGGGGAAAACAAGGAAAATGAAAACGGGAAATCGGGAGCATTTAAGTAACTTAACCAATGCCGGTGATAATTACTATTCTTATGAAAGGAATCAGTTTGCATTTTGTGTCTCAATCTGATGTCATGGGCTACTATTCTTCCACTCATAGAATGTTAGTAATACAACCACATCTGGATTTTACTCCAAGAAATCGAGCTTCAAGTTTACCCCAAAATAGATACACTTTCCGTAGATAATGGCCTAGATACAAAAAAAGCTCACATTTTTTTTCGTTATTGTTCGCTACTACAAGATGATTTCGGGCACTGCAATCAGCCTATTTCAGAAGGGAGTTAGCAAAGTACAATATTTGGGTAGCGAGGTAGTTCACATATTTACAAAACATTTACTGTATTTTGCTGACGAATAGGCTTATAGCGTATTTCGATAACGAAATAATATTTCTGCAATGAAAAAGAGTATACTTTTCCTCGCTCGCTGCGCTCGCTCGTTTTATATTAATGGTCTTGCAAAGCATATGAAACCGGCAAGTGAAGTGACCAAAATAGAGAATTTAGATATTGCATAGGCCCATAGTGTAATTTGCTGAAAGCATTAGATAACTGTTTAATGTTTTCTTGGAAAGCAAACGAACTGGGTTAAGCCAGGGTCACATATCATTCCGGGGGCCCGTATACGGCTAGTGAAAATCAGCCGTTTTGCCCATGTTCGTACGAACTGCTCAGTACGAAAATATGCAAAACGGCTGTTTTTTACTCGCCGTGCGGGTCCCGGAGTGAAATGTAACAGGCCCCTAAGCGAGGTGACCGAATGAATGATTTTATGTTCCATATGCTGACAATGTAATTTACTAATTTCGCTCGCTGGTAATGTTTAGAAGCAGGGAGGTTTTGGACATCAATGGACCATGTACGTGCAAAATAAGAGTCACTGGCAGCGGGGTAACCGGATATGACTTTGAGGTATTATAATTAGCCTATAGGCCTATGGAGGTCCGATAGTATATTTTGCATTTTTTAATAACAAAATAACACGTCTTCCATTGAAAATAGAGCTGCAATTTTTGGCTTGTTCGCTTCGCTCGCTCGCAGTATTAAAAAAAAGGGTGATATCTAGCAAGATTCAATTCAAAACGCTTCACGTCCCTAAAGACACCTTGTTTCGAGATTGCTGTTGTTATTGTTAACAACAGCAATAACAACAGCAATCTCGAAACAAGGTGTTGTTATTGTTAACATGATAGAAATGACAGTATATATATATGTTACACACACACACAAAAAAAAAAAAACCATCCACACTTTTCCACTGGGTGCACCCTCAATGCGTTAAGCCACGGTACGCCACTTTTTCTGATTTTCTAAACTTTAGTTGAGACTCCCCAAGATGTGCACCTCCCCATGCCCAAACCAGCCTACGCCCTTGATTTCGAAACGTAAAGTTAGATATTTTGGAAGGTTAGTTTTCCATACTGATTGCTGATATCCGAGATACCTGTCTGATCAGGGGAGGATTTGTTTCCTAGATGCCTTTGAAGGTGTGAATATTCTTTGTTGTCATCGGTCTCTTCATTTTGCTCAGATCCGAGTTTTCCTAAAGTCTGATAGGTGTTGGTTCCATCCTCATGGGAACCGGTTGGCATCTCGTAATCATCTGCGTCAACATAAATCCTTTGTTCCACATGGTCTTGGTTGGTGGAAGATGTCTTTGGTGATGTCTTGCGCTGAAGGTGATCGTAAACTTCTTCGGACATTCCGTCCTTGGGATCTTCAGAATCAGATGCGGTCTTTGACTTCACGTCAGGACGTTCGTACTCTAGATCTTGCTGATGAGAGGGAAAGTGTCCGGATATCTTCAAGTCTCCTTGGATCACATCATAGGTATTATCCTGGTCCTCTTCTGTTGCACTGGTATTGCCATCCATGGATTTATCACCATAATTTTGTTCTAAGACTGCGTAGAAAGGACTTCCGTCTTCTTCAATTGGGTGTTGACATGTGTTATCTTGAGACGCTTCTTCCTGCTTCATAAAGGCACTACTTTGATCAGAATCACCTGGATTTTTCTGAAGAGATTGGTAGTCATTGTGCTGGGATGACTCAGAAATTAAAGACGGGCCTTTTGCATTTTCCCGTATAGAAGCGTAGTCTGAATCACTACTGAGAAGATCCTGGTGCGTACTTTCCGGTGGTGGAGAAGAGCTGTCATTTACAGGTTTCTTCAGTGCTCTTTCATCTACTTGAAGAGAAGTGTAGTTGCTATTGTCTTGACGCAAACCTTCATAGGCGTGGTCACCTGCTTCATTTTGGACCACACCTTTCTTCTGACGCAGCAGCACTTTCTCCTCATCATCCAACGCATGGCCAACTCCATTTGATAAAATCTTCATTGGGGAGGTCCTATCTGTATCTCTTCCCTGCATTTCATCTCTCAGAAGATCTTGGTGATGGCCGCTTGAGGTTTCCTTTGCATCCTCAGGTAGGTTGTACTCATGATAGTCACCCTGTTCTTTTCCTCCGAACAACACATTGTAATCGTCTTCTCCTACCTCGTTGTAGATGTCTTGGTCATGCTGGTTGCGTTCTTTAGAAGGTGATAAACAGGTACGTAGTTCAGAGTACTCGTGCTGCTGATCTTCTTTGGAGGACTCATGCATGCCAGAATTTGAAGCGCCCTCTAAAAGGGTCGTTGAGCCTGGGTTAAGAATAGGTGTTGGGATTTTATGGTGTTTCCCCTGATCTCCTGATTCTTGTGTCTGGTAAGTACTATCTAATGATGGAAAGGGATTTTTATTCACAGGTTTCGCCGGAGTTCCTTCATCTAGCTGAAGAGAAGTATAATTGTCGCATTTACGCAAATCTTGATAGGCGTTGTCGCCTACTTCACTTGTGACCATGCCTTTATGTGGACTCTCAGGAGCCGACACATACTCTTCCCCATTTGAAGTCCCTATCCTGGAAGATCCCACAGTAACGCCTTTCTGCATTCCATCTTTGCGAAGCTCTTGGTAAGGGCCGCTTGCTGTTTCCTTTGCCTTCCCCGGTAGATTGTACTCATGATACTCACCCTGTTCTTTCCCTCCAAACAAGACATTATAATCGTCTTCTCCCACCTCGTTGTAGACGTCTTCTTTGCCATATGTCGTAGGTGATACAGATGTATGGAACTCCGAGTTCTCATGCCGCTGAACGTCCTCAGAGGATATGGGGTTGATAGCATTTGCAGCGCCGTTAACAGAGTTTACGCATTCTCCGTATACATTCTCCTCGACGCCAGGGGTCTCCAAGATCGAGTTTAGTGCTGTTGTTGAAGTTTGCTGTTTTGGGTTTCGACACTCTGACAATGAAGATTGTCTAAAATTGAATAGAAAGTGGAGTTGAATTTATCACTCTATAAAATCGATCAACAGTGATCAAAGCAAGAGGATAACAGGGAATACGATAGGTCTCTACGTGCTCCTGGTAGTAGGAAATTTATGACGGAGGGCTTTGGCTAATCCAGGATAAAAGATTATCGGAAATTTGAATCTCCACCTTTATCACCACTACACGGTTTCGAATACTGAGTCTCTAGTCAAATAGTCGAGAGCGAGAACGTATCAATATTATTTACTCAACTTCTTCGCATTTATCACTAAAGACAATCAATCTTGGCAACAAATGAAAGGAAATACACGTATAAGAAGAAAAAAAAAGTAATTACATGGAAAAGGTGCAAGATTGTTTTTTCGGGTTTTTGTGTGTTTCATTTAGATTTTTTGTTTTGTTTGTTGTCTTTCTCTTCTTTTACTTCTTCTTCTTGATTGAAAAAAGGAAATAACGAATATATAGGGAAAGACTGCGTGGCGGTTACGTCAACGACGATAAAATCATCTCCATAAAATTTAAGAAAACTCGTAGTTCATAGAAGATGGGGATCATAATGAAAACTGTAATGACCTAAGACCAAATAACTAGGAATTAATGAAGGTTGAGAAATACCTCTTCTTGTAGCAGATAATTGCAGAGATAAGCGTAAGAAGTAACAAAAATACCACCACAACTGCTGGGATCACTGGGTTGATCGCGTCTGCAAAAATGATATCGAGGAGCCTTAGCTTACTTTACTATACAACAAAAGGAGGTGAGTGAGCACTGATGCCTTTGTATTTTCCCGACACATTAAGCACTGTTAAGTGCTTTCACAGAATATCTTTTGTATGCACAACAATATGCTCAAAGGTAGATAAGAGTCAATTGAAGATAATTATGCTCAAAGGTAGATAGGAGTCAAGTGAAGATATGCTCAAAGATAGATAGGAGTCAATTGACGATATGCTCAAAGGTAAATAGGAGTCAACTGACCATATACTCAAAGGTAGATGAGAGTCAATTGATGATGTGCTCATAGGTAGATAGCTGTCAATTGATGATGTGCTCAAAGGTAGATAGCAGTCAATTGATGATAAGAGTCAATTGATGATGGTGCTTTGTTTTGTCTGTCGTTGTTCTTCTTTTCTTTTCTTTGTTTGGTTCTGTTTGTTTGTAGGAAGAGTTTACATGTAAATTACTGTAGTTTATGAACAGGCCTCATAGACATATGTGAATTCTAAGCTAATAAAAGCGGTCACTTGTTCATTAGAACGTTGTGTGTTTCTTACCTTCTTTTTGTGTCTCTCCTGCACCCATCGTCCCCGTCATATCCGTCGTCGTTATAATCGAACTCGTATAAATATCAGACAAAAGATGAATTGTGATGTTGAAAAAACTGATGTCTTCGTTGATATTGATCTGTATGTATAAGAATCATTACACTGCTCTCAATCCATATGTACATCTTTAAAATAATGATTCAAAGTTCAACATGATTCAACTTGATTTATGACATTTTGATCACCACACAAAATGAAATATAAATTCCCCATGATTGTGATAAAAATTCCATCCTCAGGTTAATGTGATATTGATACTTGGAACATCAAGATAAGATATCTAAACCATTTCTAGTCAAAAGATGTATCACATTATGTATATGAATATGTCCTACGAAACTCTCTGTAAAAACAAAGAACTGAGTATATGTCACACTTAATTTCTAACACACGAAGAGATAATCTTTTAACCATCAGTTAAACTTGAGTAACATTTTTGACAAATGATTGAAATGAAATGGGAATTTTCTCACTTTCTTTATTCCTTTTGTTTGTTTCTTTGGGTTTTTTTTTTTCAATTCGTTAGTGTTTCGAAAGTTTTGTTAACCTACTTCCCTCAGGAAGAAACGATATTCGGTTGATTCATTTAAATTAGTTATTTGAAGGTATGAATACACAATGATTTATTATTTTTTTTTTTTGTCTTCTGCCGTTCTCTGATCCCTATTCTCTACTCTCTGCTCTCTTCTACCCTCTCTCTCTCTCTTTCTCTCTCTACCTATCTCTATCTATCTCTCTCGCTTTACCCTCCCTCCTATTCTTTCTTCCTGATCTTACTTTATTCATCGTTTCTTGATTATTTATAGGGGCGTAACCACAACAAGCCTTGCTTTAAATTAGGCCCCTCCACAATTCGAATATAGTGATATAGACTTACTGAATTTTTTTGTTTATCCTATTCTTGTAGTATTATGACAGATCTGCTTATAACTGATTTGAATTTTATATATATATATATATATATATATATATATATATATATATATATATATATCGTGTATATTGTATATTGATTTTATATTGATTTTGTGGAAATAAAATTGAATTGAAATTGAAAATTGAATTGAAATTCATTTACCAAAAACTGATTGGACTCTTGCAACGAAGGGGACGCCGTGCAGTTCACCCTTGGACGAGGAGTGCTCCTATTTGAGCGGCGGATCGTTATATTTCGTTCAACGTTTCCACATCTAAACCTACGGCATGCGTCGGTGTTGCAGACCGATACCAAGGTGACATCATGAGATGTGACTGTATTGTTGCATATATAGCTGTTACCTAGATCGTAGCATAAAATCAGCTGTTTTTGTGAGTTCCTTTCAGAGAATTCTGGCATAAACGTCAGTGTATTATGTCCAGATAAAATGAATGACACTTTCCATATAAGAGGAAATTTGTCTTCACAGTTTAAGGGAAACGTGGATTTTTTCGACAAATGAATGAATGAAGATTCTCTGCCTTTTTCAGGTGTCTCTTTTTCAGTTTTTTTACCTACAATTTTATTTGGAGGAGGAAAATAAAGAGGAAGGGTCCTCAGCTTTATGGGGGACCTTTTTTGCTGGAGTGGAACACCCTCCTGGTCCTCAAGGGATTTCCAGTTTCCAGTTTCATACATGTTACACCTGATAAGTAACGAATTCTTAAACATGTTAAAGGTATTTCAATTGAACCTCACGTAGCATGCATTAAATGCACTAGACTAATGGGGTTTTTTTTTTTGGGGGGGGGGGGGTTCAAAAAGGTCGCTTTTGAAAGCAGAATCTGCAGAAATAATTTACCGAATATTGATTATTGATCTTAATTGACGGAATCTAGAATAAAACAACAGTTTCAGACAAAGCATTTACGTACTCCAATAAACAAATACTTCAGCGTTTGCAATGCCAAGTTACTAAATGTTTCCGATGTGATTTCATTATAAGTCCCAAGTATGATTCCATAAAACATCAAAGAAATGTTAACAAAATCATGATCGCTGAGGGTGACTTAGTGATATTATTCTTGTTAAACATCACTGATGATTTACCAGCTATAGAATTGTTACCAGGGTATAATTTAGTGTATAATATTATTCAACCATAATGATTTAAAATAATAAATATCCTACCTTCACTGCTGATACATTGTACGCCACTTGATGAATTAAAAATCGTAATGACATCTGAATATTTCGACAAAAAAGATATAAAGTGGGTTATAACGTAAGGTTATCCTTAATCTATTAACATGCTTAATAGTAATGACATTGCTTCTTAATACAACTACATGCATATCAGGAAATCATGATTAGTACTTTATTGATACGAATTCCCAAAGAGTCTTTAAGAAAAGCTTTAAGATTGATTTGTGTTTTTGAAATGTAAATGACATACAATACTTACGTTGGAATGAATGTGACCAGGGAAATTCCTATTTCAGTGTTACATCCACTAATACATGACCTTACAGCAGTCTGGTCTAGCTATAGCAACAATGACAAAGTGACTGTCAATCAAAGAGAACCAAAATAGTCACCCTGATCGTCGTGAAATAATTCTGTGGATGTTTTACAATTTGACTGAATAAAGAGCAATTGGGATTTTTTCATGATCAAATACCAGGGGCGTCGATCCGTTTCATCTTTTTTTGGGGGGGGGGGGACATTGTCCGAAAATTCGCCAACAAGCAAATAAATAAATAAATAAATAAGGTCCTTGGTTAAAATTTGGGGGCATTCCCTACTATTTGCTGGAACAAGGGTTATCAGTCGAAAATTCGGGAGAGATACCCTATTGTGTCCCCCACTCATAAAAATTTGAAATTGGGGGACACGACCCCCTCTCCTGATTGACGCCCATGTCGCATACCCAAAGAACCAGTCGACTGTTAAAATCAAATTTGTGGATATAAAAACTTAAGTTGCATTTCACAGTGACATGACCATTTGTACGTACCGGTATTTTCAACGAAACGGACAACCCGTGAAGAGACATTGAGCATTATGTTTCCAAATATGGCGTAACGTAGGGTAAACTTTATGCGTTGAGTGTCTGAAAACACGACATTCCATGGACCAATGAATCCGTCTTCATCTTCGACCGCCAAACTCGAAAGGGTTCCTTCACTTCTCCTTACTCTTGTGAGAAGACCTTGCGTTGATCCTGTTGGTAGGGTTGGGATGCTGCTGATGGCTGATGAATGAGTTAATCTCCAGGAGTAAGTGCCCTCTGGCGAACCTCCATGGCAAGTCATTTCTAACATGCCAGAGCCGTTGGGGATAGGAATGGTGTCATCTGATTGGATGGACAGTTCAGCTATTGCATGCAAATAAGAGTGGAAGTACAAAAAGAAAGGAGAAATTCAATTGAAATCAGAAAATTGAATAACGAGGAATTTTTCTCTTTGAATTCGTAACACTGGACGGTTTGTATAAAAATACGTTTAGGACCACAATAATGTATAGATGCATAATATCATCAACTAAATGTAGTGAATAATTCGTTGATTATTTGATTTCAGTTGATAAGAACAACGTTCGATATTCTACTATATTTATGACATTGGGATTTATTTGCATGATTTGTTAGGAGAGAATGTACGTGCCTCAATTCCCCTCCCTCTTCTTTTATTTTCAAGGTTTGACGACTACATGCATTAGTGCTAAATATCGACAACTTCCGACAATATCTAACATGTCTAAGGAAATGTTCATAATTCATGAGGTTATAGGAGCGTTTTGGTGACTCTTTGCATTCAAAGGAAGTGGTTTGCATCGAAACATGAACTGCATTCAGAAAATTAAACAGTGATGAAGTTAAACGTCGTGGTAAATTGTAAACATGATTACTCTTGTAGTTTCAGAATTGTTCAGGTGTACATTAATTATGTTTCATTCTATTCTTTCTTGAAATACGTTTCTAACCTCGTTTTACCCTTAGAACATTCAAAATCCTTTGAAATACAGGTATGATAACCAGGGGCGTAGACAGCGGGGGGAGGGGGGGGGTGAGGGGTATGCATCCCCCCACTTCACAAGGTGGGGGGATGACATGTAAAATCATCCCCCTAGGTTTTAGGGAAGGGTGTTTTGCTTACAATTAAACTGAATTTACATGTTTAGAAATGATAGGAACAGCAATAATGATAATAATAATCATTATCATTATAACAACAACAACAACAACAATAATAATAATAATAATAATAATAATAATAATGATATTGATAATAATTAGCGATGTATTATTATTATTATTATTATTATTATTATTATTATTATTATTATTATTATGTCCATAATATTGATAATAGTTATCATCATCATCATCATCATGATCACCGTTAATGTGATTGAAATGACGATTACTATCATATTTATATCTATCATTATTCTGATTTATGTAGTTATTTATATTACTTTTGGGTAATTTCGGCGCTGTCAGAGTTTTTCTGAAGTGGTGTAACAACAAAATTAAAAAAATATATATATATAGCGTGATGCAAATATGCAAGCATATGTGTCACTCCATATTCTATATTCGTTTGTCACGGTGCGTATATCTTCTATTTATGTCTTTGCATCGTTGACGTAAATCCCGGGGGATGGGGATATATCCCCCACTTTTTGAGAGGGGGGGGGGGGATGGCGTGTACAAATATCTCCCACACTTTTTAAGGAAGAAATGATATTTGAATTAATCGTTGATAAATTTTCTTAATAATCTGTCATAAACAACCATCATATGTTAGAATTTCTATTTGAAAATGCGATTTAAAAACAGAAAAGCGCTTATTTTCGGCTCGATCGCTTTGCTCGCTCATCATATTTTAGAATTTTTGTTTGAAAATGCGATTGAAAACCAGAAAAGTGGTAATTTTTGGCTCGCTCGCTCGCAAGATAAAAATTTAAATGTGTGTAAGGGGGTTTGTGCAGGTGGGTGAGGGCGTGTGTTGATACTTAACTGTGAGTTCGACAGGAAAAAAAGTCGATTATCCCCCCCCCCAAACATTCGGGTGTATGTGTATGGGTGTGCGTTTGTGTGTGTGTGTGTGTGTGTGTGTGTGTGTGTGTGTGTGTGTGTATTTGTATACGAAATTGATCCTCGATTTCTCGTGAACGGCAAATCATCCCCCCCCCCCCCCCAAGTGTAAGAACCTGTCTACGCCACTGATAATAACCTAATGAAGGCCATAGACCATGTGATTATTAAAGATTCGGATTGATAAAGAACGACGATTTACCAGCTGAACAGGTTGTGTTACAGGTTTCACGCCAATCACATAAGCAATACGTCACATTCGTATCCGGAGGGAAGATGACATTGCATATCAATGGTAGCCATGCACCTGTAAATAGAGATGTTTTTAATACGGTGACAGTGAAATAGCATGATACCAGCCAATGAGGGGCCATGAAGTAGGAGGGGTATGAAGATGGTTGGGTTGGTTGTTTAATTTACCTGACTGCTAAGAAAGCATGTGTATGCTTGTTAGTAAGCAACCAGGGGACCGACGGCTTTGAGTCCCCTCGAAGGACTTGGAAATGAGGATTAATACCTTACCAAAGGGCATTATCGCGCATCCACTTAGTTACGAACCCGGGTACTCCCGGTTACGAGATCACTGCTCTATCCACTGAGCCACAGCGCCTTCTCCAAGAGAGATTATTATTTATTGGTTTGTTCAACCTGACCGCTATAAGAAGGTATGCATGCATGTTTGTAAGTACACTCTAAAAAAAGGTTGAGTGAAAATTTACCCACTATCGGGTAAAAAGGGAAAATGCATGCTTGCGGGGTAAAATTATATCCCATATTAGGTAAACATGGTAAAATGCATGTTTTATGGGTAAATTTCAGCGCAACATTGGGTATATTAAACACAGTATTTGGTATCATTTCACCCAACACACATGCATTTTCCTTTTTACCCATTGTTGGGTAAACCCAACATTTTTTTGGAGTGTAAGCAACCAGAGGACCGACGTCTTTAAGTCCTTTCCGAGAGACCTGGTAATAACGATCATTGCCTTTTTAAAGGTAGTAGCCCACATTTGCAAGTGGTACCCAATCTGAACAAAAGTTTTACTTTAGATTACTTTAAGCCACAGAAAAACACTCGTAAAATTTTAGAGTACATTCCCGTTTAGGATTGAGAAGGAAATATTCAACACAAATTTTCTTTTATTTTCTTTGTTTTGTAAAGGCATCTTCCTAACGCTTTGAAAGTAAAACCATTCATATTTCACTTATTCTTTGGAATAATGTTGTAAATTTGATAACACAGTATTTGGTATCATTTCACACACATGCATTTTCCCTTTTTACCAATGTTGGGTAAACCCAACATTTTTTTGGAGTGTAAGCAACCAGACGACCGACGGCTTTAAGTCTTCTCCGAGAGACCTGGTAATGACGATCATTGCCTTTTTAAAGGTAGTAGCCCACATTTGCAAGTGGTACCCAATCTGAACAAAAGTTTTACTTTAGATTACTTTAAGCCACAGAAAAACACTCGTAAAATTTTAGATCCCAGTACATTCCCGTTTAGGATTGAGAAGGAAATATTCAACACAAATTTTCTTTTATTTTCTTTGTTTTGTAAAGGCGTCTTCCTAACGCTTTGAAAGTAAAACCATTCATATTTCGCCTGTTCTTTGGAATAATGTTGTAAATTTGATAACATGATAGTTTTACATAAATATCTGTCATTTAGAATTTACATTGTCTCATTTCTCTTCATATTGTGAAACAATCTTGTGCAAATGTGGACTACTACCTTTAAAGGGCACTATCATTGACTATAGCTCATCGACTTGCGTTTCGAACCCTGGTCACCGGATTACGAACACGAGACCAATGATCTACCAACTGAGCTATCGCCTCCTCGAGAGAGATTGGTCTTGCTTGGGGTACGACATAAAACAGGTCCAAGTCAAGACATTACCGATTATTAGTATACTGTAAAAACATATTGGGTAAAATTTTAACCAGCACGAAGGTAATTTTATGTCCAACCAACTTTGGGCAACGTTTCTACCCAATGCGGGTGCGGGAAGCATATTGTCCAGTTAGGGTAAAAAATAAGCATTACTTTAGAATGGGAAAAATTTCCATCAAATTGGATAAAAAGAAATCCCCAACATGCCGAAGAAATGCCCATAGTTGGTTGAACACATAATTACCCTCATGGCACATTTTTACCCAATATAATTATTTTTAGAGTGTATAAGAAAAGAGAGTTTGTGAAAGGGAGTCTGCAATCGTCTCCTCATCGTTTCCTCTTGGAATTTCTCTTCGCGGTTTCTCCTCCCTCCCCCCCCCCCTCTCTCTCTCTCTCTCTCTCTCTTTCTTTCTCTCTCTCTCTGTCTGTCTGTCTGTCTGTCTGTCTATCTATCTATCTGTCTGTCTGTCTATTTCATTCTTTCTCTCTTCTATGAGGTGGGATGGGGCACGAGGCACGAGCCCCCCATACGTAGCTGTTGTTGGTCCAAGCACAGCTTATCTGCTGGCTTCGACACTCGACACTTCGACAGGGAATTCTAAAAGAGTGTAATGAATGACGGCCTTGAGCACTTGATAATCTACGCTTCAGGTTTTTTGGGTTTTTTTTCCTCAATATTTTGGAAACACTGTCCGCATTTACAAACTCAGCGTGCAAATTATGTAGCATTAATTGCAGCCACATCTTAACTTTTAGGCCCTTGCGTCTGTTCTCTTGACAATATGATAAGAGGAAATCATGGGTTATAATGCCTTGAAAATGAGTCTGTGATTATCTTTACCTATTGATATTTCAGGAGCATGCAGAATAGCGAGGGCAGCAAAAAGCATCAGAAAACTGGCAAATCGCCCCATCCTTAAATCCATGGTGTTGAATGACAGAACGGTGCTTTTAAAAATGATGTAGAGTGTGCACAGTACTTAGGCGCTATCATGGCCGACTTTTAAAAAAGAACACAGCAATTATGACGACAAAATTCCGTTTTTCCACCATGTCGTACTACAAACATTGTCCATGCAAGCTCGGTTTCACCTTCATATTTAGCAGAATGGAATTTGAACAAACATATTGCATGATCTCACATTGCTGATATATCCACATGTTGTCTTTTTCGTTTTCATTGTAATTAATCACGGCACCGTAAGATGGATAAAGGGATATTCTACAACCTTGATATTGTGCCAATATTGACTTTGCTCATGAAAAAAGATGATCAGGCAAGATAGTTTTTAAGCAGTATTAGCCAATAATGCTATTTCGTTAGTTTTAAGATATTTATATTTCTCTCTCTCTTTTTTTTTTTTTTTTTTTTTTTGGTTGAATTTCATTTTTATAAGTACTTTATAATCTCCACAAGAGATGCTGAAACAATTAACATCGAAAGATATTGATGTCCCCGCATTTTCAATGTACTCAAATCAATGTTTATTTCATTTCAGAGCAAAAACTAATTACAAAAAAAGGTGGGCCAAGCTGGGGAGGGGGGGAGAGGAGAAACGGTTATTTACTTTTATTTGGCCTAACACCAGAAATTACCAGAACACATTCCATGATCATACCTGGACTCTGTACTCTTTGATCTATTCTCATAGCTTTGGTTTTATCTCCTCTCTCTCTCTCTCTCTCTCTTTCTCTCTCTCTCTCGCCCCCTCTCTCCCTCTCTCCCTTTCTCGGATTCATAATGGCTTTCTTTTAATTCAGCTCTTCCTCTTTTTGATATTCCAGTTTAGTGATTTCTGCTTGTTAAGTGGTTAACTTATTCTTGTTATATAAGTGAATTCCTTAAACACTTTCCCTTAATTTAATTTTCTTACTTTCTTATCTATTCCATCTTCCACTTTTCCACCCACTTTCTCTCTCTCTCTCTCTTTCTCTCTCTCTTTCTCTCTCCCTCCCTCTGTACACGTACGTCTCCCTCTTTTTCTCTGTAATAATTCGCATGCTGTTTTTTTTCTTCAGTTCTTCCTCTTTCTGCTGAATACATCACATATTATTAAACCATGTAAACAGTTCAGTGATTTCTGCTTGTTCAGTAGCTAACTCATTCACTAAGAAAGGTCCATAAACACCACAGGAAAACGAAACTGAAGGTTGAATGTTTTGTATTTATATTGCATGTAATACATATCTTACAGTTCATGCAGAAGAATATGCGAACAAAATATGTGCATAGGGTTTATTGCATGATTCTGCTTTTTGGAATGTCTTTAATCGATACAGCTGCCTTCGAAGAGGAAGTTGAATTCTGGGAAAGGGGAAAACTGATCAGTGAGATATACGCCATTCTTGTTTTTTTTTTATGTCGATCATGCAGATAGGAAGAATCATGGAGAATCAAGGACCTACCTACTGGTCTCTAAAATGTCTCTGGCAGAATATCATAGAAGAAAATTAATGTCCCCTGCACCATTCGCTTTGTATACTCCTCACTCGATTATTGACACAACGATTAACCAGCACCCCCCCCCCCCCTCATCATTACCCCTGAACAATTTCTTCTCTTGGCTAACTGTGATCGGGGTAACCTATCCGGGGGAACTATGGAGGATAATTGTTGGGGGTGTTAAATCATACAAGAGTATACTTTCCTGGTGTTAGTTGTCAGAAGGTAATTGTTCTGGAATATAATGGTACCGGGGGGGGGGGGGGGTAATCGTCTTGAGGGAGGTAATTTTCCTGGGGGTAATTGCCCTGGCGTAATTGAAAGGGTTGTCCTCGGGGTAATTTTCCTTGAATCGAGTATAATTGTCCTGGTGAGATAATTTTCAGGGGGTAATTGCCCGGGGCAGTATAAAACGTCCAGGGGGTAGTTGCCGTGACTGCATGCAGGCAACAGAGCAAGAATCCGAAAGCAAGGGCGTCAACCGGTAGCGAAGGGGGGGGGGGGGGCTTCCTCACTTTCAGTAGCGAGACGTCATACTCAGGCCCTCATACTTATGTTTTTCTACGTTGTTATAATGATGTAATAATTTCTGTATTATGCTTTCAATGTATTTTCATTATTGTATGAATGTTTGTTTTTACTGTATATGTCTGGACCCCTCAGAAGAACAGCCTCTAGCTGAAGAGGGTGATCCCCCATGTGCGGAGAATAAATGAATAAATAGAAATAGCATTTCCTTTGCTTTCTCCGGAGTTGGACTATTTTTTCAAAACTCTACAATGCATGAAAAAGCCTATTTCTAACACCCCACTATGTTATCCTCCCTCGCCAAGTGCCTACCTCCACCCCTCCCCATCCACCTACACACACAATCCGTTGACCCCTCACCTACCAGGGGCAGTGGTGTGAAACGGAGATACATGTATCATGTGTATAAACAATTGAGAATCTTCAAGCTTTCAATGTTTCAAAGTTTATTTTCCAAGTATGTCTTTTTATGACACAACAAACAAAATGACTTATGTATATATACACGCTGTTGATGATAACACAAAATCAAACAAGATTACATTGTGAAGTATTTACATAACTGAAGGAAAGAGGAGGAAATGGCATACACTGCAAAAACGTGGTGTTAAATTGGTGTTAAATTAACACCACTGGTGTTTTATATAGGACAACTCTGATGGTGGTGTTGTCCTATATAAACACCAGTGGTGTTGATTTAACACCAATTTAACACCACCGTTTTTGCAGTGTACATGTAAAATAGACAGTTGTACAATAATAAAGTTTGGCATAGCAAAGAAATACGAGCAGAGGAGTAAAATGAAAAGCTCTCCTTTTTTTATAATTATCATTATTATTACTGAGTATTTGGCGCCATCTGGGCCTGGGAGGGGAAAAGCCAACTTAATCACTGTTACCCTCGGGTCTCTCCTCCCAATATAACTTTTTGGGGGGATGTGCAGGTGTACCACTACACCGGGGTTTCCCCCTACTCTTCTTCGAATAGTTCAGTGTATTCTTAACGTTCAAAGGTGGTGACTCTCCTCTACCTCTTTCTGCACACTAAAATTCATTTTTAGGGGTAACTGATATGAGAAGTGGCATATAATATAAGGGGGCCAAGGCGAGTAAATGAAACTGATTATTTTGTGGACAAAAGGGTAAGTTATGTGAAGTGAACTCGATGAAAGCTTTTTTTTTTGTTGTTGTTGTTTACTTTTGTTTTACTCGCCTTTCAACAGGGGGGCATGGCCCCTTGTGCCCCCTTAGCTATGCCAGTGATCGAACTACACTGTACTCAATTGCACTGAATTTGTCGTCGTTGTCAAAATTGTACAGTAGGATAGTGATCGAGAACGCCTTTTGGGTTTTGTTTTCCAGCTCATTAACAAATCTTTCCTGTAGATGGCGACATAATACCATGAAGAAGTAATAGGATGGAGGAGTCGTGATAGAGTGGTTTAAGGCTCCTGAATGGAGACGAGAGAACCGGGGTTCGATCCCCGGCACGGTACTCATGCCACAGGCATTTTATCTACATTGCTCTTTGGTCGTAGGTTAAATAAATTAGCGTGCTAGAGGCATGCTGGTACCAACATGACCAACGTGCATGTGTGTTTTCTTTTTAAAACAAAAGATGACTGCACTGACAGAAACCATAGACATATAGATTCAAAGTAGTATAAAAGTACTTGAAGAAATAATAACTACCCTTTCCGAACACTTGAAACTGATTATTTTGTGGACAAAAGTAAATTTTCGTAAATTTTGAGCAGGCCGTGTCTACAGGTATACCCTCTAAGGGAAGCATAGCAGCTTGTCTACAGGAAATGAGGGACCAGTAAAGACATCATGGGAGCAATGATCTTACCATGGGAACGTGAACTTGAAAGGTCAAAAAATATTATGGAAAGGGTTTCCAAAGTTCTGTACTCTAGGGTTGCTTCGCGCTATATACCACTTTATTTTGACCTCTATATTTTCTTCTTGTTCTTCTTCTTCTTCTTCTTCTTCTTCTTGTTTTTTTTTCTTCTTCTTCTTCTTGTTTTTCTTCTTCTTCTTCTTCTTCGTTCTTTCTTTCTTTCTTTCTCGTCTGTCCCCTTTTTTGGACAAGCGATAGTTAATCGCCTCTGGTATGTTACATAGACAGAATAGAAATGTTAGTGTCAATATGTTCACATTATGTGCATAATGGTAATAAACTGGGTTTCAGTCAACATAGACTGTGCCTATCCCCGTCGTATTATTTGTCATGATGTACGTGGCTTCCTGCTTGCTTCCAATATTATTGCAAATGTCTGCCCATACGTTTATTATCACCTAGTTATCTATAACATTAGCTATGTAACATTTCTGATAATATACAGACTTATTCTTCTTTAACTGAAGAAAAAATCACAGCATTTAGTCTTTCGTTTTGAACTCAAAGGAGGGAAATTCCCGCCGTGGGGAGTAAGAAGAGTTTTCCACACAGAACTCTGCATACTTTGACTTGAAGGTTCTAAAATTCTGCCGATACGCAGTTGTTATGACTTTTGAGTTCTCATATGTGAATGCTTGTAGGTCCATATTACTAAAAGAATCGATAAAATTTGAAATAAACCTTTATCTAGTATTCAACTTCTGACTCAGTTCTAATGCCGGAATCACCGAATTCAAGTAGACAATTTTAGTTATTATTAGTTATAGAAACAATTCATGAAATTGTTTTGATGTGACAAAATAACAGGAAACTGGAAAACTAAAGGAGAATGAAAACCTGGTGGAGGAAAATTAATTTTGATGAAAAGAGAGGATAGAGAGAAGCACTTTTAAAAAGGTTTCATCAAAATCGGTTACGAAATGAGAAAGTTATGAAAGTTATGAAAGTTTGAAAAGTCTCAATTTACTTTTTATGACGATCCTCCAATCATGCCAATTGGCAATGTAGCTTCAAAATGGCAGGGTAAATAATCTTTTTAGAATGACGACTCTCCATATGCTTTGTACATAAACTTTCATATTTTCCCCGTTTATCTCTCATGGTGCAGCTTGTCTCCTTCTTAGATCAAGATATGCCCTTGGAAAATATATCTGACACAAAATAATTATATTGAGTTCACAAAAAAACGAGCAGCATCTTTAGAGAAAAAGGAGAAAATACGAAATTTTGTGTAAAAACATATTGAGAGCTGTCCTTCTAAACTTGCCATTTAGAAGCAACGCTGCCAATTTGAGGATCGCCATAAAAAGTTATTTGAGTATGTTGAATCTTTTAAGACTTTCATAACTTTCTCATTTCGTAGCCGATTTTGATGGAACTTTTTTAAAAATTGCTTCTCTCATATATTCTGTCTTTTCATATTTTCCCAGAGTTTCATTCTCCTTTAAGGGAAACGAGGATAACTTGTTGAAAGCACTGTGAACTAAACCCGTTCACATCTACGTATAATACGGAGTAGTGAATCTTGGAATGTTCAGCTATGTCTATATGGCGTTATCATCAAAAGAATCGATATTTTAAAAGCAAATCAGCCAGAAGATCCGCAAACATTTTGTGGCCTGATTTAATATTATCATTTTCTTTTACTTAGCTTTTATACAGCATGTAACTTGACACCATGACACCATTTCTGTTCATCAGGTCTTTTTTTTCATAAAATGCACTTTTGACGATGGCAAATAATACAGCATTCATGAAAACATTTAGCAGTAAAGTTTCATTCTCTTTGCGTAAGCTCAAACACGTGATTTTCGAAAGCCTTTGGTTCTGTGGTCGACCCTTGAGGAAACTCTTCGTCCGGTTTTTGGTTCGAATCTCCCCCGTTATCCATTTCCCCTTGCCTACATCCCGAATCATTCGAGGCGAAGAGGTCCCTCCTCTCCTGCTCCTTCTCCAATCGACGCCGCGCCCTGGTCTGCCGAAGCTCCTCCTGGATATCAGTCAGCTGTCGTTTCGTCGATCGGTTGATGTAGAAGAGGATGGCTGCCAGAATGGCTAGGCAGACGACGGCGACGGCTACGATACCGATGGCGATCTCAACACTGACCAAGATGTTAGAAACATCTGGCTTATCGGTGGTCGGGGGTGCGTTGACAGGAGGTGGTGCCGATGACGCCATAATGCTTGAAGCGATCGCAAATTAGTCGTGGGCTACTTTTTGAAAAGATGAAATGGAAGAAAACAAAATTAACCAGACCAAAGATCGGACGTGGCCTCATGGAATACTGAAAAAGAGACTTTCAATTAACAGGTTTAACCTATACAGCTGCCTTACAATTGACATAAAAACGAGTATACAAAGTTACAAACGAGTAACATAAACATGCGTATAAGAGTTTCATGTACCATTAGTTGAAAATCTCGTCATTTATTCATTTCGTTTTATTATGCCCATCGAGTGTGTACTTTGAATTGAAATCGCAATATCTTTTTGACAGAAGTAATATTCTAAGCTCATATTAACCTGTAACATAGAGATTTAACTGCCCTTTGGTGACACTTCAAGAAGAAGGTTGTGGGGATGCTTTTTTCATAAAGCATGTTGTTAAGAACAATGACTGGATATGACCCCCATATTACAAATACATGACAAAATTACCCATAGGAAATCACAAGTGCAATGATTTCAGATACCAAAATATGGGATGAGATACCCAAATTTATCGGTGATAAGAACGAGTTTTATGAAACAAGGACATGTAGATAAACGATTGCTATAGGGCAAAGGGTTAAGGCCTTTATAGAAGGCTCAGACCTACGGATTGTCCCCCTTCCTTTTTAATTACCTGGGGAAAATATTGGATAGCATCATCAAAGTGTGGTGTAGATTTTGGTATTATTTCTGGTTTTAAGAAAGCATCAAAATAATTTAAGTCAAACTCACAGATAGAGAACCAATAGAAGTTCAAACAAATAAGACTGAAATAGCAAAATTATTTGCGAAGAAAATTAATATGGAAAGAGCAAGGCTCCAGATTGTACATAAAATGTTTAGTCATTGCCAAGCATAGGTAAAAAAAAAAAAAGTGATTCAAACTGTTTTTTAAAGTCTTTTTTCACGGCTCGCCGTGATTGTGAATAAGCAAGGCTTTACTGAATTTCGGCATCAATCAAAATTGTCCCAGAAATGTCGAAAACCCAATTGCTCTTCGTTGCAAGGGCCGTTTTCCTCTTAGCGTGAAGAAGTACACTGCAGAATATTACAACAACCTAATATTTGACAGTTACTGAGGTTTGCTTACCTTCTGCCATATCACAAAATAAATCCTTTTTCGAATCCGATTTTCCAGATTATCTCTTCACAATAATTTATGTATCATCGATCTTGATTCATAGCGAAGTTTTGAGAATGATGATCCAGACTGATACAAGTTTCCTTACGATTAAAAGCTAACCCGGAAACGTTCGTCGAGAAATCTGACATAAAATTTTTACCGACCTTTCTTTCCGATTCGCTGGCAGGAATTTGTTTGTACAGTAAATAATTTTCTGAACAATGTACCTCGAACTTGGTAGAGTATAAAAGTTTAAGTTTTAGCAACCGGCGTGTGCTGGATCTTTGGCAATGCTGGCAAGGAGGCAGTGGAGCTAGGGAGGACCCCTTTCGTCATAGGCGGCGATCTCGTGGGGGATGGGGAGGGGGAAGGACGTGTCGCCCCTCAACTTTTTTTTCTGGGGAATCGTCCCCCTCGATTTTTAAAGCTTAATATTTTTATTTTTCTATTGTGAGTGACGTGACCAAATATAGGCCTACCATTTGAACAATCATCTTATAGGCCTAGAGTGTATTTTGATGGCAAAATAAGGCTTTATACAAGAAGCCTTCATTCCTTCGGCCATGTCGACAATTTTCAAATTACCAAATTTGAAAGCTAAGCATAGGCTCGTTTCATGGAGAAAGGAGTGATATGCGCTTGTAACATCTTCCCTACTGAAATTACTTTTTTGTCACCACACTCTGATTAGAACCTTTTCTTGTTTACCACATTTAGAACCCTTAAAGGTTCTTCAAAGAACCGTTAGCCTATATAGGTTTTCTGAAGGGTTGTAAAGGGGTCTTCAGAACCATTATTAATTGTGCATTGCACCTTCTGAGATTCTTGAATTGACATAAAGAATCCTTTATAGAACCCCTTTTCTGTAAGGTCCTACGGGACAAAAAAGGTGTTAAATGACACATTTTTTAAAAGAGAGTATCAGTCATGCTTATTGCTTTTTTTTTTTTTTTGAAGAAGTGCATATTGAGGATCATACATGCTTGTATAACTAAATGTAATTATTATCAGTATTATAAGTTTCATCATTATCATTATCGATGTTATTATTTTTTATTATCATTACTACTACTACTACTACTACTACTACTACTACTACTACTACTATGATCATCATTTAATGTTATCATTGTTATCATTATTATCCTTATTATTACCATTATTATTATCATCATTAGTATCATTATAGTACTAACTATGGACTCCTTTTTCTGTGGAGTCAAAAGTGACTCGGAATGGAGTCAGCTGGGAGTCCACTCTGTACGGAGTTAAACTGACTCGGATTTCTGAATTAATTTGACTCGGAATGGTGTTACTCTGAATCGAATTTAGTCGATTCTCAGTTGACGCCACACCATTCCGAGTCAAATTAATTCGGAAATCTGAGTCACTTTAACTCAGAATAGAGTTGACTCTCGGCTGACGCCATTCCCAGTCAAATCTGACTCCGCAGAAATTAGAGTGTGGGAGTTTCGGGGCGTTATGGCATGCAGATGCTCAAAACAGTTGGTAAAATATAATTTTATATTAGTTAAAATATGAACCGATCATATTTTGGTTGAAAAATTGCAGGGTTCGACTCTCCTGGTGAACGAGTCACTATTGGGGGCAGTATTACAAAGACAGCCCCCAACTGTTCTTTTGTAAAACTGCTTCCATATCCAGTATTGCTCTGTTCGTATCATTTAACAATAATGGTGTCAAGTTTGGTGCTTTTAGACAAAAGTGCACGATTCTGACCGAAATAGGAACAATACCGCCATGCCATTGGCAAAATTTATGAAAAGAAGTCTTGCCCCCGACTTGATCGTCACTCTTTTGCTCGCTCTCTTCGTTCGCTCCCTCGTAGCATTTGAATAATGAAAAGTTGGAATTTTGAGCAAGAGACGTCACCCCCTGCCAAAATTATTGCTTCGTACTCGCGGCAGAGGGGGGGGGGTATATGATAGCGTGACATTTATCATAATCACAGTGAATAGAAAAATTTGGGAAGGCATATGCTACAGGTTGCATTAAAAGTCAGCCACATTGAAATTCCCCCAGAGGACCATATTTTAGTCCCAGTCCGTCTGCCCCTGAGAGTATATACAATTACCTTGATCAGGTTGGTAGCATGCAATTTGGCAGTTCTTATCCTTTAATACACTATGGAACTTCTTTTGACAGCTGGCATTCTTGTTTCCGGATCTCTTTACAATAATTCATACGACATTTTACTCTCGATACTGATCCAAAAACAGCCTTGAAAGAGATGATTCAGACAGATACAGGTGTATGTAATCCTTTTTGTCCTCGATGTGTCGATTGAAATACCAACCCGGAAACGATCCTTCAGAAACTTTGCAAAAATATTAACCAAACACCGGTAGCGAACTTCCCTTGCAATTTTCTTGCATCTTCTACAAAAATGTACCACAACCCCGATCGCGGGATATGGAATTTGAAAACATAACCTGGTGGTTTTGCATTATACATTAACATGATGAATACTTGTATACTGAAGTGTCAAAAGTTTGTTCTGTATGTTTTCACCGTCACAATAGAGCTATCGTTGATGTGAAGGCAGCTGTCGAATGGTCCATCTAGCATGCAATAAACCATAAATCGTTAAGAAAAGACGAACTTGCATTTTCTGTGCAATACAGCCAATCACTCAAACATTATTATCATTAAAGAAAAGCTTAATCAACTATTGCTTCAGGCACACACACAAAAAAGAATAAAACCTTCTCATCCCAGCATTCCATTATACACTCATGCCCAACCCCATTAACATGATATACCCTCACAAAATTTCTCCCCCCCCATTCTCTTTCTCTCTCTCTCTCTCTCTCTCTCTCTCTCTCTCTCTCTCTCTCTCTCTCTCTCTCTCTCTCTCTCTCTCACTCAGTCTTTTCTCTTTCTCATGTTTCTCGTCCTTTTTCTTTGTCATTTTTTCCCATTTCTTTCCCTTATCATGCTCATGGGAGGAAATCCAAGAGATCTTCTTCTTCTTCCTCCTTTTCTTCTTCTTCCTCTTCTTCTTCTATATCCTTTGCTTCTGGTTCATCTGTTTCTCTTGCTTGTAAGAGAATCGTTGAAAGACATGCAAACTGGCTGATTTTTTTTACTTGTTTGGGAATTTCGGATACTTCCTTTTATGTTTTACTGCCGCCAATGATTTTCCTAGATTTATCTCCATATTTGTTATTATCTTTCTACCGTTTTTCCTTTACCCGAAAAAAAGAACATTGAAATAAGTTACAATAAATTTATTTTGAAAGAGCGTGTAATTTTATTATAGCAGCTGCTTCTGATACAAAGGTACCTGCATATAATAAACATCATGGTTACACATAGCTATAACATACCTTAGCTTTCGTTTTTTGTTTTTGTTTGTTCATTTGTGTTTTTTTTTTTTTTATTGTATTCATAAACATGTATTAACAAATGAAAGTTAATCTATATATGTGGGCAAATAAAGAGCCAAGCATTTTGTTGTACTACATACGAGAACACTATGGGTATAAAGCAGTTTTCAGAAATAACAATGAAAAAGAATAGACATCAACTATATAAACTGTACAAAGTGGAGTCGACGATCTCACAGTTGTTTCTCTAGCAATCATTCTGATCCATAAACAGTGATAAATGTCTGAATTATCTGTATCTCAGTTCTTAATTTGCTGACTCTTTTTTATCAGGAACAATTTTGTACAGTATCATTTATTCTAGTGAAATAATAGCCTGTACAAAACAAACACAACAGACTCCATTAACGAGCAAGGTAACCGTTACAATTTAAAACAAAATATGTATACATTCAAACAAAAACAGAAATATACACACATATATTGTTAGTTAGCTGAAATTTAAGTGCATTACAAGTACATGTATGTACTTGTAATGCACTTAAATTTCAGCTAACAATATAACTCTAAAATAGCTGGTCCTTTTCTCCCTTTTCACTGAAGGAAAGATGCATAAACATAAGCAGGAAAGAAAAGAAAATGGAACATGTAAAAAGTAAAAAGAAAGACATCCAGATAGACGCATCCGCATATCGAAAGCACATTGGCAGACTGGGCATGAGAAGTTCGGGGAGCCGCCCCCCCCCCTCCCTCCCCCGCCCCCTACCCTTGCCGCTCGGTGATATTTTGGCTCAATGGCCGGTCGATTGACGGTCTGAGAGCCATAATTTGCTAGCTAGGTTGAGTAGGACAGTCACTATTGAATTCCCTCACCGAATTTCAGTCTCACTCCGCCTCCTGTAATTTCAGCTGACGAAGTGTTGGTTTCTTAATTTGCCAAACGCTGGCCAAAGGGAGCTTAAGGAATTTCTCCACGGACCACTCAGTATTTTGGCTCGAGCTAATAGGATGGGGCCGGTGCTATTTAGGTCGATCGAGTGGGTCGATTATTATCAACACGGTCCTAAACCGAAAATTAGTCGCAGCCCACCCCTGTTGACCAACTGTTTTTTTTTTTCTCCTCCACAGAAACACGTCTGCAATGACTCTTACAATCATAATTTTACAGGCGGAAATTACACTCCCAGAAACAGGAGACCTCGATATGACTCCCATATTTCTGTTTTGCCATAATCCAACGCGATCTTTTCGGGTACAAAGTCTCTGAAGCTCCATAGCACTATGTTATCAAAAAACATTATTACAGTTATTTTGTCCTTAAAAACAATCTCATCAAGAAACCTTACATAATCAACGTGCACTTATTCCATTCGTTTTTGGTAAATGTGGGTCCTTCGAAGCATCATGTATCACAAAAACGTCAGTTCTCTTTTCGTTCGGATTACTTTGATAATTATTCCCTCTCAATTCTTTCCTCTCCTTAAGCTTTTCAAATTTCAGCCTGTCCTTTTCCTTCTCGAGTTCTTTCTCCGCCTTCTCAAACTGTCGTTTGGTAAATCGTTTGATGTAGCAGAGGAGAATGGTGAGGGCGATGAAGCTGACTAAGGCGATCACGGAGAAGATGATGGTGAGCTTGAGGTCGTAACCGAGTCCCGAGCTCGTGGACGATGCCGTTGTCGAGACGACGGTGCTGGCAGTGGTGGTATAGTCCATGATTCTTGACAAACAACAGAAAAATAAGTCAAAACATAATGCATTGGAAATAACTGCTAAAATCAATACATCTGGGCCCCGTAACACAAAGTTTAGCGATTGATCGTACGATTGATTTTTTGTATGATTGACTGCACAGAGTGATCAATGCAGTCAATCGTAAAAATCAATCCTACGATCAATTACTAAGCTTTGTGTTACGATCGAGCCCCTGGACTTACTTTGGATATGAGATGAGAACGTTTCATGTCAGATTTTGGACACTTCATCAGCCCGTCTAATTTTTTCACAGTTTTCCACACATTTCCAATTTTGAACTCTATACGTGGGTGAATCAAAACTTACGTCAATTTATCAGTATCACTGAATATAGTCTTAGCTCAGTCATACATGTCAACTGGTCAACAAAATTTCGCACACGCACTGCACCGGGTGTTGATGACTAATATACAATATTGCCTATACATTTCCTTTGGCGTACATGTTGTACGTGACATGTCCAAATCCATTTTTTAAATTTTTTTTTTGTCTGGCTTTTCTCTCTGTCTCTCTGTCTCTGTCTCTCTCTCTCTCTCTCTCTCTCCCTCTTTCTTTCTCTCTCTCTCTCACTCTCTCTCTCTCTCTCTCTCTCTCTCTCTCTCTCTCTCTCTCTCTCTTTCTATGTGATCACATTATTACTTCAGTATTTTGGAGCATTGGTGGGATACAATCCTGCCTTACGTTGACAAAAGCAAGCAAATTAAGTGACATAACAACTATTGAAATCCGAGTTATTAATGTTTCCATATTCTAATTTTCTTCCTGGCCCAAACTTTATGTATTTCATCATCCTTCATGATGAGAATGATGAGAGAATGATAGTGTAAGGTAAGACAAGAATTCCACTGATGTCAGTACACATGACAGACACATTTTGCTCTTTTACAGAAAATGTCACTTTTGTCACTTGGGCAATTCCACAACATATGGGACACAGAGCTCAAAATTTGAAATCGCACTGTACCCTGTTAATTCCAATTAAAATCTAAAATTACTACAGGGTCTTCTTTTTGTTACAAATGAACATTTAAGATTTAAAATTCTGCAATTCGACCTTCTACGGAGAATAACATAAACAAACAAAAATTTGCAAATATGGGTCTATGGTCAGGGAAATGTGCTTTGAATGCCTCTTGTTCTTTAGTCATTTGTCTCAGATTTTTTTCATCTAATTGATTTTAATGGATTACTTTAACAGATTTGGGGTTTAATGAGTGCAATACTAATGGAAATATGCAAAATCTACGTTGAATTTAAGTGTAACGTCAGTTACAAACATTTCTTCAGTAAATTTTTCATGGCACTAAAAACAAATTATTCGAAATGCTCATTATTTTGCATATCTCTTCCCAGGAATTTAGGTGTAATGTCAAATGAATTACATAATTCTTACAAGTCTGAGACATGAGATATATAAATTTGTTTCTACACCATAATTTTCCATGTCCTTTTTTGCGTAACATCAGTTACGGACACATTTTCGCTTGCTGTGTGATAAAAAATGCAGTTTGAGATAAAAAAAAAAAAACTGTCCAAGTGTTTCTTCCCTATTATCAACTTATTTATCTATAGTAATTAAAAGCCAAAGCAAGTGTCATTCACAAAACTACAATATAAACAATACCACTAGTACTCGATCTCTACTTTCAGTTACCGTGAAATTGCTCGCTTGCAGAATATATATCCAGGAGAATTATTACGCCACCCCATAGGGTCTGGCTCCGGGGGGGGGGGGGGGGGTTCTGGCGGCGCCTCACCTACCGAACTCCCCTAACCCTACACCAACAGGTAATAAAAAACAACGGTGTTAAAGTTCAAGGGATATCCCACAGATGTCTAGAGTAGCATTATAATATTTTAATTACCTGATGATATATCAGGCAATCACATGTAAGAACTGTATGTGAGCAAAGCATGAGAGCAAGCGAGAGAAAAGTGAATTGAACTGAATTTGAAGAATTCATGCAGGTAATATTTTAATGAAGAAATTAATCATGGGCCCAGCTAGAGCACTAACCCGGTCGGCAAGCACGTTCTTGCTTCCAATACTGGTAATATGACGATGTCCAGTGTGATTTTCTACATAGGCTAGGCCGACATGGTATATTTAATACAGATGATAAAACATAATAAACGTCATGTTTTAATGAATATATGAACATGTTATATACTTACATTAATCAAGAATAGCGTTGAATATAATGTTTCCTGCATGCAGTATGCATTACATCGGCGCCAACAGCAGCTGATACTACTTCACAGTGGGCAACTTCATATACAGAGGTAGAATATTAACCATTTTGTGGCTATATCAGCTGAATTGGCCCAGGATGAAGTTCATTGTTGAACAAAATGGCGAAACATTCAGTGGTTAAATAGTGCAGTGTACTGCTTTAAGCACGTATTCGGTTTATTTGACCTCAGTACACATTCGAGGGGTCATAATGCAGCTGCCTGAATAGCGCTGAATAGAAAAAAAAAATGACGTCATGTTCATTGAGCAGTGAAACGGGCAATTTATTGAAGGAGCACCACTAGTGTGCTTGAATGCTCAAGTATAAAGTCCAAATGATTTTCCTTATAGCCCAACAATAAGAGAGGCAGCAACCACGAAGGACCCCCCCCCCCCCAAATCATTCCAGAGGGGGCAAAATCGATTTTGCCCCCCAAGGGCCCCCTCGGAAGAAAAAAAAAAGATTTTTTTTTTTTGGGGGGGGATCACAAGCATGCAAAATGAGCATATTGACATGATTGGTGCTCTAAAATGCAAACTTTCAGCATTCAAAAATCAAAACTTTCTTACTCGGTCGCTACGCTCCATCGTATTGTAATTAGAAGCAACGTTTCTCAATATTTAGAAATTTTGTCTATCATCTATCAAAAGGGCAGATGCTTGCTTTGTTCGGGGATTATTTTGCCCCTCCCTCCTCAGTATCCTTATATATTGGCATAAGGGCGCTTATTTTCTTTGGGGGGGGGGGGCAATGCCGGAATATGAAATTTCTGTACATTTTCACGATCAAAATTGTAAAAAAAAAAGTTGCGCGCTCGCTTCGCTACCGCGGACGAAGTTGTGAACTGAATAGCTAATTTTCTGGCAAAGGATGTCGGCCCCATCGCCAAATTTACCAGTATGCCATTCATAACCCTCCCATTGCTATGCCCGGTCTCCTGAGTCTCTCACGCCATCCTAGCATGCTAGAAGCGGTGAACAAATAATCATGTTTCAATACTAATGATGAGAGAAGATGGGAACAGTTTTAGATAACAGTATATTATCTTAATTCAAAAATACCTAAACTTCTTATATATGAATAAATATGTATAATGGGTTAGGTGTATATAGGGTACGTTGTATGCTGGTAGTAAGCATTTGAAGTGGGCCCCCATAAAGGTTTGAGGTGGGCCATAAGAGTGTTTGCCCCCCTCCCCAAAGCTGGGACCCTTCCGGCTCGCTGTTTTTTTTTTTTTTTTTTTTTTTGCATTGTTTGCTGTGCATGGGGATGAGGCATGCAAGCCTCCCCCCCCCCCCCCCCATTATTTAGGGTACGCATATGCTTGTTCCCAACCGGGTGCAGACATGAGGCGGACCTCATTATGAGGGCGCATTGATGAGCACGCGCCGGGGGCCGGGGGGGGGGGGGGGTAGTGGGAGGTGTGCAAGGCAGGAAAATTTTATTTGCATTTTTTCTATCTGTATACTAGATTTAGTTGCATTCTAGGTACTGTAAAATTTTGAAGACCATAAAGTTTCAAAGTTTTGAAAATTGGGTCGGCATACCTCACCCTCTCCCCGCACTTTTTTTTCCCCGCCAAACAGATCCAGTCAGCCGCGGGGGAGAGTTGGACTCACACCCCTATATAGCTGTGAGCCCCTTCCGTTCCATATAGGTCTAAGCTTATAAAATATGCTTGTCATATTATTGTCATGTGTCCTATCTCCTCATTTTTTCATGGGTTGTGTTTGCATGATTACTATTGCACTTTCTTACCACAAGGATCATACCATGCAAGCCTAAATATTGCCTTTTTATTCTCTTGAGCAGTTCAATTAATTCAACTCAAGGCCATTCAATAAATCTTTCCATGTCCAAAGAAAAAACAACAATTAAAACAATATAAGAAGAAATCAAACATAATTAAAAACGAGAAACGTAATTCGTCACGGGACGAATTAGGTGGTCTGTCACATTCTTTTAGTAAAAGAGTGTCTCGGGGGACGTCGAAATTGAATTAATTAAAAATATTTTTACAATAATTTGTGATTCTTTGCCTACAGGTCAACCTAGGACAAAGACTTTAATACTTGGGGGGGGGGAACCCCTTCTGGGAGGGGTGTAGGGAGCTATATTGCGCAAGTCCCCCATAATTCACCCCCCTCCCCCAACCCCCCCCCCCCCACACACACACACACACACACACACATTCTCGGCAAGTGCATGTAGAAAGCTTGAAAGAAGAAGAAGATCAGAAAGGATTATTTTCAGGTATTCTCATGTTTACCTTGCTACGCCTTTACTGGCGACACGTACACTCAACTGAGCTGAGTGGGTCATCTTGTAAAAAAGCTTCTTTTAGCATTCACACGTACGTACGTACACCTTCCCCATCCGTACTCACGCCCATCCGTTAACATTTGTGTTTGCATGTCGTTCGAGGACACAAATTATAATCTAACTGTTACTGTTAGTTAGATCTTCTTGTTCCAAGCCAAAGCGTCTTGGAATGAAACTCCATTTCGTCATTTGAAAAGAGGGAAGATTATTGTGTTTTCTAAAGTTACAAAAATTATTAAAGACCATCGTAAGATGTTAAAATGGAATAGGTGCAACAGGATCTTCGTTTTGTTCGAGTTGTGATCACTTATTTTTAGCACAGCGCGCGCGAGGTTGGACGAGATGGCGTGTATGCTAGCCAGCAAGGATGAGGACAAGAAGCCCTCAAATGAGGTTGTTCTTCAGGAACAACCCACATCATCTTTGGCTCAGGATGGAATTGACGGAGGAACCAAGGCGAATGACTTTTTATTAGAGACCTTGGATGCTTTGGAAGTTCGTGTGGAGAAAATGAGAGAGACAGCAAGATCAGTTGAAGATGAGAAAACTCGATTGCTTAATTCTCTGAATACGATGATGCAGAGTGAGGCAATTGATCATCTCTCAGAAGGTAAGCAACTTCTAAGGAAGTTAAGTTGTTTATTATCACATTTCTAATACTATAATTCAGGTTAAAGTCATAAGACCACATAAACTTGATTATACCCAGTTGTCATTGTTGTTGGATGTCCGGACAGGTTGTAGATCTATATCCGGACAGTCCATTTGAAACAGCCAATTGAAAAAGTTCACAAGCAAATCTCTTAAATGTTTTAGCACAAACTGTTAGACAATATTATAGCGGACAAATATTGATGATGATTAGCACAAATCAATGCATAGTTTTTGTTTAATCCAAAGACAAAACAGAAGGCTTCATTTTTGTTACGTGTCCAGACACCCAACCCCCCATCCTACTTCCTCGTTTTTTGTTTTTTTTCTTCTTCTTTTTAATGAGGGTTCCAACCAAGGCAAGGGATAGATCCAAGGCTGAATATCTGTACTAACTAGAGGCGCTGGCCTGTAAACACAGATTATCTTCATTGACGAGGATCGTCCTCATTTTTAAAGGCATTGGCTAACATTGTTATGATTTAAAAAAAATCTCATTTTGTTACTTAAAAATGGGATAAACATTAGGGTTATAGTGTAAAAATACCAGTGTGAAAGTTTCAGAGCATAATATCCACGGGAAGTATTTTTAAATATTAGAAATGTGTACCAATGTTTGAAAAATGTACTAGGGTCGGTTGCATAGACCCAACGTAAGGAGTGCGCATGCGCACATGACTCAACGGACCGCACTGTGTGTATGACGTATCACGCGGCGGAAGGCAAGTAACGGTATTTTTGAATTCGCGCAAACGGTCCTCTTAGTTCAGTGTCTCTCGAGACGAAAGCTAATAAAATCGCGGTTTGCGTCTAACTTACAGCTTTTCCTTCCAAGTTATGGTTGGTTTCAGGGTTTTTGAGTATAAATACAAGTACTCATACACATGTTTCATCTTAGTTTGAGAATTTTTTAAATCAGCTGCTCACAAAGTTAGCCAATGCCTTTAAGGATTTCTTCACACACCAAAAACTGAGAAAGTTCAATCCCCTTAGAAGTTGAGAGTGCTAGCTCAATGTAAACTAGATCTAAACCTATCAGGTTTCATTAGGGTCTAGATCTACAGGTCCATAGGTAGACAGACAAGTCTTGAAAGAAGATAGTGAACTGGAGGTATTTCATGACACAGAATCTATTTTTAGCACTCTCGAGGTCCGAAACTGCTGTCTACATGTAAGCCCCGCAGGGCAAGGTGAAATAAAAATGTCCTCATTTTATAAACAATGACAATCTCCAGGGGATTTGTCTTCATTTATGAGGACAATCCTTGTTTATAAGGACAATCCTTGTCTACAGACCAGCGCCTCTACTGAATATGGCCTCGTATGGGCTGCATCATAGTGCAAGCTCTACCTTTTCGACGATTATCCGTATCTTTGTGACTTGCCATGAATCATGATGTTTGATTTCTTTTCACCCTTTTTTATACTAGACCTGTCAAGGTGTTTGGTTTTTTTTTGATAGCCGACTGATGAGGAAACCCCAAGTTATTACTGTGTGGCCATTAAAATGCTAATTCTAAGGTAGCCTGCAGACCCTACATACATGTAAAGACCTAATGAATAGAGACCCTTAAGTGCGGTTTTCACGGGGCATGCAAACGATTTGCAAAGGATGCAAATGTTGAAAAAAATTGCAAAGCCCAACATTCGCATTTTATGCTCCAAAAGTTTGTCGAACATGCGCGGATGTTCGGAACGTCGCCAATTGTTTGTTTTTAGTTCGGCAGAATTTTTAAAAAGTTTGAAATTTTTGTGAACATTTCCTGCATCCCTCGAGCAATAACTGACAACGCTTCCGAACCTCAGCCCAAGTGTGGCGAATTTTTGAAGCATGCAATTTTTTTAACATTTGCATCCTTCGCAAAACATTCACGTGCCCGTGAAAACCGCACTTTACATTCATGACAGGACTGCCACATAGATGGTAAGGCAAGATAATTTCACAGTCACAGATCATGCAGATTAGGGGTTGTTCATAGATGGACTGTCCAAGACCAAGGGTGTGATCTTGTACATTATCTTCTGAAAACTTGCCTTTTATTTTCATTCTTGAATACAGCTGAAAGAGAGGAGCTAGGTCTTTACATCGATCGTCTCATCACCAGATGCCTGACTGTAGACATCAACATCCAGACAGTGCGTACTCCTGCCCAGGAGGAATCCTTGCAGAAGGTCAAAGGTTATATACGTGACCTTATCGACACGCTGCGGGCAAGCCTTGAGCAAAGCACTCTGCGGCTAAAACTCTACCTTAATAGCTGCTTGGGTGAGTCGGGACCCATTGATGAGAAGTTCCAGGGGGCCCTTCTTGGCTGTGCCGCCGAGGACCAGAAGTTTATTAGGAAGAAATTGCAGGAGATCAAGGAATCACTCAGTGAGACGAATGAGTTTTTGGCGAGGCTGCAAGCACTAAGACTAGATTTATAACACAAGGTTTCATTAAAAGAGAATATTCCTCTATGCAGCTTTTTGGTCTTAAGATGTATGCTCTGGCAGCCAATAATTCAAGGGTTGGATCCAGGGGGGCCGAATGGGCCGCGGGCTCCCCTCTCTTTATGCAACCGCCCCCCCCCCCCCCTGAAACCTTTTTATTTGCTTAATATCAGAGAGAACTTGGTGATAAATTCTCTTGAAAATGCTGAGGACCCTTTTTTATAGCCCTTTGTCTATTGTCTATGATACTGAATGAAATTGTGATAACTCAGTTTTCAGCTTTAGTAATATACTCTGATTATGATTATAAAAAAAAAACAACGACAACAACAAAAAAGACAGTTTCTTGTGATTGCTTTTCTTCTTTCTTGCATGCAGTAATTGTATTTTTTACTTTGTGGACTTTTTTACAGTTTGACTTTCACCAATACTGTGCATTGGACAGACCAATAGGCCTATGGGTAGGAAGTGTCAAATTGTGTGTTGAAAAAGAGAATTGTTTATTATTACGTGACAGTATGCAACTATCAAAAATGCTACTTTTCAAGCATTGTGACTCACAGAATGTATTTGTGAATATAATAACAGTACTTATATTTTATGAAGTCGTACAATTTACATGTATGTAACAGTGCTTTCAGTATAGCCTGTATACTGTTTTATGATGTACATGCAGGGTTCTCACTAGAAAAAAATCCACACATGGTCCCCCCTCTGCGCAAAGCGCGGAAGTTTCCGAAGTTTTACGGAATAACGTGTAAAGTTAGGTGTGGCGGCAGTGTATGCTATAGCAAAAGGATGGAAAAATACGTCTTGGTAAGCAGGAGTTGTTTACTACTGACGTTATAGTAAAAATACATTGCAAAAAGTAAAACAATCTGTGGCATTTATCATTATTGTTATATACTCCAATATGTTTTTACCCTTGTTGCCACGCATGGTGCAGCAATTTCACACATGTTTCTTCCTTGTCTGAAATCCTTTATGCATGGTATTGGAACCATGGGGGTTATGTACTGGCGAGAACCATGTGTACATGTACAGATGGTCATAAAAGACAGTCTGCAAAATTCCCCACCCAGTCACTTTATGCATGTACACTGTACAGTATGAGTCCATGAGGTCTAAAATGTTTTATAGAGTTACTCCATATTTTGTAGAATCTTTCTTGTGTAAATCTGCTTTCTTGTTTAGAAGTCTTCATCACCAGTGAAGTCTTTTGGGGGACCTACATGTACATGTAGTAAAGACAATTCTATACTTATAATCAAAATTGTAAGTATTTTACTCAGTTTTTCGGCTGAAGTAAAATACATGTACCAACCTTCAGTATTCAGTTGAATTTTTTGGCTAAGCATTGTACTCTAAATCTAAGATGGCCACCTAGCAGGCTTAAGTAAATTACTTTGGAAATTTGGCTGGCCGGCTGGCACCTAGCTTTTCATACATACGCAGTCATGATTATACTGAGCATGGTAAATTTTGTAGTGGTACATACATGTAGAATGGGAATGGGAAAGCCTTTATTGTGCATTATTTGGCATGGACTTTATGACGCCATAATGGTTATCAGTAAGTATTTTGCCCTAAAGTCGACCTGCTTAATACTTAATTCTAGTAGTAGGTGATCTGATTACGAGTTTAAAAAAGGCATTTTTCTTAGCCAAGTGAACCAATGAGTAATTTACCTACTCAGTCAGTGCATTGAATTGAATACTGATATAGTTGAGCTGTGGTCATTCAGAACTTTACATTTTGAACAAAACTGTCCCAAGCAATTAAAGGGAAAGTCCACCCTAGAAGTTTCACTGTTTCAATAAAAGGAGATAAATTTGAACAGCATTTTAAAAAAGAAATGAGCAAAATCGGTTCCCGTCCCCCCCCCCCCCAGGATTTCATTTACTTTTAAATGATCACTGGTCAACAAAGTTTGGCGTTTTGATTGAGTAGTTCTAAGATATTCATGCCTATCGCAAATGTATATTTCGAAAATGAGTTGTGGGAGTGGTGCTCTCTCATTGTGCTTGAAATTTGCCTGTACAGTATGAAGGATTCATTGATGTTTTTCATGCACAATGGCAAAAGAAATTTGAACTAATGAACATGTACTAAATATTTATCTACTGTATGTTCTTTCATATGAAGATGTTACCTTTTGCTCTGCAGTGCTCTTTTGAGTTTGTATGTTATTATCTGCAAGCATTACTAATATAATTGCCAAATCTTATTTTTAAAATGTTGCTGTGACGTTTTGAATTTCTGAACTTTTTTCTTCTTTCTTTCTCTCACGCTCTCCTCTCTTCTCTTTCTCATTTAATGTAAAAACCATTCCATTTCATGATCCATTCATGAGGACATAAAAAAGAAAACCTTGCATTAAGAGTTTTTCATCCTGTGTGATTTCAAAACTTTGTTCGATAACCGTCCTTGTTTAGAATAGATACATTGATGTAAATTATAAGAAAGTATATATATACATGTACCTGATATGGTTTTAAAAAATATTTTTGTTTACACTGTACCATGACTGACATTGGTAAAGGGATAAACTTTGAAGTGTAGCCCACTTCACCTTCAAGTCGAAATGTTGCCATGTCTACTGCAGGGTTCTCACTAGAAAAAAATCCACACATGGTTTCCACTCTGCGCAAAGCGCGGAAGTTTTGGAAGTTTTACGGAATGACACCTAAAGTTAGGTGTGGCAGCAGTATATGCTGTAGTAAAAGAATGAAAAATACTTCTTGGTAAGCAGGAGTTGTCTACTCATGGCATAAAAGTAAAAATACATTGCCAAAAAGCAAAACAATCTGTGATATTATCATTATTATATAATACTCCAATATTTTTTCACCCTTGTTGCCACGCATGGTGCAGCAATTTATGGTTCTTCCTTGTCTGCTACCCTTTACGCATGGTATTGGAGCCATGGGTGTTATGTACTGGCGAGAACCATGCTACTGTAGAGGTGTTGTGGATCAGTGGATAAGTCTCCGGACTTTGAACCACAGGGTCCGGGGTTCAAATCCCACCGCAGCACTCGCGTCCTTTGGCAAGACGTTTATCTACATTTGTCACTCTCCACCCAGGTGTAGTAAATGGGTACCCGGTAGGAAGAAATTCCTTGAATGCTCGAGCGCCTTATCACGGCAGCCGTGCTAAAGCCGGGGTAATGATATGCAGCGCTTAGAAACATTTGTATTAAGCGCTATATAAATGTTGCATATTATTATTATTATTATTATTACTGTATATACATGTAGCCTAAGGAAATTGTCCTGAACAAAGTGAATGTTCTAGACTATGCAATCCCCAGTCTATTGTTTGCTTCATTCTACTTTGCTGTATCCACCTACGGTGACAGCGCACTTCACCGAAGGCCCACGAGACCGAAGGCCCGCGAGGCCGAAAATAGCTAATAGTAATCTATAATATCACACCGCTCTGAACAATTCCTGTGCCAGAGGGAAGTTAAATAAGTATTAAAGGGCAACGAAAAGTTTTCATTGAAGGTGTGGGACATCCTGAAACGAAGACTAAACATGCTAACATGCTTATATACCGATAGCGCATTACATGTGATGAAGGAAGATAGGATACGAGAAAAGTCGGCCTTGTGGAAGTTGTGGGCCTTCGGTGTCGCGGGCCTTTGGTCAAGTGGGCGGACCCCACCTACACTGTATTAGCTGGTTTTTTAGCGTACTGTGCAATATTTGGATTTTGGACCCCCTTTTTGACATCTTGACTTGCTACTACTTGAACCCATTTATGACAGAGGGTCTACATTTTGTGGTTTGGCCTATTAAATCACTTTTGATGTAGGGCCCTAGAAAATAGATACCGGTAAATGAGCAGAAAGAGCAAAAAAAAAAAAAAAAAAAAAAATCGGCACATACTTTGCCCATTTTGGTCGCATTAGTGGTTTGATGCTGAAATGTTTTGAAAGGAAAATAAGCACCAAAATCCTTAAATTGGCAATGCAGTGACAAGTTTAAAATCACTGCTTGCCCATGGTAGTTGGTACATTTTTTAACCTCGCAGAATTTATATTATATTTATTTCAGATACGTGGTTTTTTATTAGAAAAATGCAGCATTAATAGGAAAATACAGTGTTGCCAATTTGAATACGAAATTCTGATCGAATGAGGTATCAAATTGTTCTTGTCATGAATGGGTTTTTTTTACATGTGTAACATACATGCTCTGTTGTTCCTAATATTGTGCAAAAATTGTTCATAATTATAACCTTTATGATTGAGATTAAAACTTTGAATATCAATTTCCTTGTCTTGGCTTTTATTGGAATTGTCCCTTTCATTACTTGATATTAGGAGATCCTTCTAATGCCTTTTTTATTCTCTTCTAATGTGTCATTTGAAATTTTGAATGCTTCTTTCTACACAATGTGTATGATTTGGTAAATGATACCAAAGGAAAAAAAAAAAACAACACCATTGCAAACATTGCTGTCCTTGCTTTGCTTACCTGTAGATATCCCTCCCTCTCTCTCTCTCTCTCTCTCTCTCTC
>CM057164.1:2105988-2184724 GCA_029962745.1 Echinometra lucunter | reverse complement strand
ATTAGTCTACAGATACTGGGAAGCTGTGCATTCCAATAACAATAAGCAGATAATATCTACATGTATATCAAAATTTATAGTACGATTTGACTGAACAGTGTCATAGGTATGGATCGTGAAATGCAGAAAATGCTTTAAGAAATGTCAATTCCTTCGACTTAAAGTAGGCCATTTGCAAGTTACCTCTATGAAAGGAGTCGTGGGAAAATTTGTCAAAGGTCATGTCAGCAACATAACATCTTGAGAGAAAATTCAAAGAACATGTACCTCTCAGACAAGGAATTTTTTGATAAGGATGATAATGCTGCTCTACGTTGACAAAAGGAAACAAGTGACATATCAACCAAATATGCATTATTCATATTGTCATATTTTACCTAGAGTCCTCTTCTTCCGAACCAAATTTTTGTGCATGAACACTTATCCTGCTAAGAGATATGTTAGGCAAGACATCATGGTATTGCATTGACATCAGTGTAAATGACAGATACATTTTGCTCTTTTACAGGAAATGTCACTTTTGCCACTTGCTTCCTTTTGCCAAAGTAAGGCAGAATGGTTCTTGATCATAAAATTTCATACATGGTATAAAATCTGCACAAGAATATATCCATCAAATTTCACAAGATTGGCGATAAATATAACCTGTAAATGGCTGGAACTGTTTTCCTGATACCATTGGATCTTGGCTAAAACACTATCGTTGCTAAGGAAATGAATACATTTCCTTAGCAACGATAAGTAAGAAACAGAAATTTCCTGCTTCAGGTCTTTCTCATGTGGTTTTCAGATAATCTTAACTTGCAAATATGAAATGACAAAGCAATATCTTTCCTTTCGCTACAAAAGCACAGATAATAAGCTTTTATTTGTAACATCGACCTACATGTAGATTAATAGAGCATATACTTTGTGCACTGCACTGTCTGCACATATAGAACATATACATGTAATTCTGGAATTTTTGGAATTCAATTTTTGTTCTTATTTCATTTTCATCACATCTTACTCAGTCTCATCATTACAGAGTGGATGTAAGTATCTAAACATAAAAAAGAATAAAAAAGGAGGCAACTTATTGATTTACTTATAATTCACATTTTAAACACGAATGAGCTGATGTTTGATAGGAAAGGCTAACTGAATTACAACAAGCAATGAATACATCATTAAACATGAATGAGCTGATGTTTGATAGGAAAGGCTAATTGAATTACAACAAGCAATGAATAAATCATTAACATTCTCCTAGAAAACAACAGTATGGCAGGCTTATACAGACTATAGAGGGGAAAATGACATCTCAAATATGACATTGACAAATAGCGTTTGCATCCCTTACTTTTGGAAAAAGAAAAAAATATTGATGTCTATTACATCAAAATTTCTTTGGAAGCCGTTTAGATAAGAGTATTTGATCACCTTTTTCTTGTGGAAATTAAACATATACATTTTTCATTTAAAATCTAAAGGAGTATAATTTCCCAAGTAGAAAAAAATATATATATTCACACACCAAGAGCAAACAGCTTACAAAATGTTGCAAAGTAAAGCTACTTTTTCGAGGACCAGGGGAGCGTTTCATGAAGAGTTTTGTCAGTGATTTTCACTGACAACTGTTATAAGCTACTGAAAATCCTCGCATCTGATTGGCTGAGAGCAAATCAGTCGGTGAAAATCACTGACAAAACTCTTCATGAAACGCTATTCCATAAACAGTCTTTAAATGTATCTTTTATGGATGTTAAAGTCTGTGCAGCACAACATTTAGAGGGTGCTATTCAGAATTATTAGTATGGATGGATGAAGCGTGCTACTCCTTGAGGTTTATGGTACTGTGTCTAGAGGTGGGCGGTCACATATGCCATGATTCCGAAAGTCAGAAGGTTGTTGATGTACACCAAAGTTTTGTTTGGTTCGTTTGGCAACGACATGTATGTTTCTGAAGACCGTTCTCATACGTCTCATGATGCATTGTGGGATTTTTCTTTGGTTAAGCCTGTGTCACATATCACTCCAGGGCCCGTACGGTGAGTAAAAAACAGCCGCTTTGCCTATTTTTGTACAGAGCAGTTCGTACGAACACGGGCTAAATGGCTGATTTTTACTAGCCGTACGGGCCCCGGAGTGATATGTGAAAGCCCCTTTACTGTGTCTTGATTGTCATCAGATATTTCAATATAACAAATGGCGATGAATCACCTGCGAATAATTGTGAATAGTGCCCTCTAAATGTTGTGCTGCAGAGACTGCAAATGTTGTAACTTTAACAGAATGTTATGTCTGAGCAAAGTTGGATGCTGATGCAAGTAGTCGAGAGAGACCAACATCAGTGCAAGCAATGACAATTATACGTTAAACTTTTTGCAAGTCACATAAAAGATTACATAATTTTTTGAAAGCCACCCTAGACAGTTTTATTTTACATGACAAGTTTACAAGGACAGACCTCATTTCACAGGAAATTGCATACATTACATCAGCTTTTTCTCTGCCGACTGGCCGCGATACATTTCACTTTTTATTGGAACGGGGAAAATATGGAAATGGAAAGTACAGGGGGTGTTTCACAAAGCTGTGCACAAAGTTACGCATGACTTTATGAACGACTCAACTATGAACAGCCGAATGGAATGCCGAAATCTTTCCTCTTGTTTTAACAGTGTGAATGTATTTCCAATAATCTCAATTAAATTGTTGGCAAAATTCACATTTAAAATGTTTTGTAACTAATAATTTTCATCTACATACTTTTGTAGATATTTCACCTTTAGCTTGAGCAATTAAATATGAATAACAATCCCATTTGGCTTTCTATATACAAGTCATTCTTAAAGTCATGTAACTTTCTAGTTCAATGCGTATATAGTGAAGCAATGTATGACAACAGAGGATTTCTCAAAGCCTATGCCACCTTGAATACTAAATGTGAAATGAAGTGTGAATAAAAATGTAAATGAAAACTATATCCATGGCGTAACATCCAAGATCATTGTCCATCCTTACTTCGATGAACGAATATAGTTTCATAGCTCAGAAGAAAATTAATAGATATATACACACCCTTCATAGAAACTATAATGCAATGAACAGTACCTGATTTTAGAATAAATATAGTCACTCATAATCTACATCTATCATACCCAATACATCCTAATGACTACATGTCTGGCTGAGTTAGAATCACAACATTCCATAGCAGTCTGGTTAAAATATTTCTTTATTAGGCCCTGATTGTTAAAAACAATTGTGCATGATCAATGACTTGATTTCATAACACAACTGTAGTATAACACCTCCACTTCTGTCTGAGGTTTTGGCCTTCACTTTTCCAAAATATGCTTGATTCAACATCACAGGCATATTAATTGAGAGAACACGAAGCATTTCAAAGTACTTAAAACATAAAAGTCTGTTCAAATTTTAACCCATCCCTCCCTAGTAAAAAAAAAAAGTATCATGATACCCATGGTAATCTGATGGTATACCATCAAATTAATGAGTGTATTGTAGTTTTTTTGTTTTTTTTAAGTGCTAGTTCAAATAAAAATGAGGCCAAGGTCCAGGTTTTTCGTTTTGTTCAACATGACTTTAGACCACGCATTGGGTTTAACAGAATTAGTAGAATAACCATAGTAGCTAAACCATGATTTGAATACACCTTTCACAGGTAATATACAGATGCAAAATTGAAACTACATACTTGTACTGAATATATTATCCCTGTATGCCTTGCCTCTAGTACTCTTGTACACTGATGATACAATACATAAAATCTGTGAATATCAAAGAAAATACATGATTGAACAATCTCTTCCATTCAATCATAATAGATATACAATCAAAAGAGAAGCTAGTACTACATGTACGTACCCACGCTACATGTATGGAAACACCCATATTAGCAGATTAAATCAAAGCAGCTCATCTAAAATAAAGTATATATCTCAGGTAGCAAATCATGTAAGATCAGTTTCTATATACACGCAAAAGAAAAAAAAAAGAAATGTCAGTACGATATAAAAGCATTTCTTTCTTTCTGGTGGAACAAAACAGAATGACAACACACTGCCAGGTTAAATAATGCAAGATATCATTTAGCAACTTAACTAATCTCCTCACTGGTTAAAATTTTACAATTGCCAGCTAATTATTTCATCTACAGCCTTGACAAAGGCTGTCAGAAGTATTTCACTTAGTAGCACAGAGGGAATCATAGTTTCCAAATGTACTAGTAAATTAAAAAAAAAAAAAAACAACCACATGTGACAATACATGGCTGCTCTTTTGTAACAACAGTTAAGAAAAGGTAGGTGTGAGTTGATTGGATCTGCGTTTTCCCCTACAAATTGACTACACATTACCTAATTTGAAACTGAGTCATGTCTTTCAAATTGCAACCTTACAGCCCCTTGTAGCAAGAAGCAACTATATCATGGTAATTGATGTCTGTAGAATTACAAAAATAAGACATCAAAACACCTAGAAAAAGGGACGTGTATTGTGTTTGTTGATTACCACTGAATATCTAGCACCTTGACGCTTTACTGGCACATGTTGAGAGTAACGAAATCAAGGCTTCATTGTAATAGCGAATACAGCGCACAAACTGGACGGCTTTTTAAAAAATTCATAAATACACTTAAACATATTAAATTATGCACACATTTTGCCAGTGTTCTGAATGCTTTAGGTTTAGAAATGAAGTGCTTTTCTGGATCAAGGTTCACTGTAAGATCAAGGCAAAGATAATATGGCAGAAGTACTAATTATGAACTCAGATTAAAGGATTACACATACATATATACAGACGTCATATCACTACAAATCTCTCACACTCTCTTATCATAGAGTGAAAACCCATTATTAAGACCTGGCTATGAGATACATGTACCTGATGTAACAGAGCAATTTTGGTGGTCCCAGCTTTTCATACATTCTTTTTTGTTGTTGTTTTGATCCTGATAAAACTAGATTTCTGGGTCCCATCTCATACAAAAATAATGCCTCTGGACCCACCTTCGATGGGCGGAGGCATAAAAAGGAGTTAAGTTTGAATCAAATCAGTCTTTACTCAATATCAATCACAACTCCTATCTCTTTAGTGTCGGGCTGAATGCAATGATTTGAATCAATCAGATCTTGATAAGAAAGGGTGCTAATATATGAAGGTAATTTTCATGTGCAAATGTCCTTGTCCTCATCACAAGTTTCCACCGTATGCAATGCAATTCCAACCATTACAAAGATTAGAAGTTAATGTTCTCCTACATGTCATACACTGCTATTTGTGTGGAATATCTTCACAATAATAGAATACAAGCAAAAAAAAAAAAAAAATAGCAAGTGAGTATTCTAGTGATATCAATTTCTTACAAGGATACTTTTATGTTTTAGGCAGATCAGTACTGATGATATCCAGATTGTAACAGAAACAGATTTACTAATTATACATGTACATGTTCACACATGTACTCCTTAAAATCATGTGATTCAAATTTGGTAAGAAAAAAAAATACAACCCTCACATTACACAATACAGATGTAAATGAATACAGCATAGAATAGATGTAAATGAATACAGCATAGAATATATGTAATTGAATACTATGATAAATATCTTTGTCTAAATACAGAAGAATCTACATGTAAATAACAAATCAGAATAAAAAACAAGAGCCAGTACCAATTCAGGTATCAGTAACATATTAAACAGGATATACACCAAGTTCTATCTGTAATACAATATAACAATACAAACAGTGCTGCAGAGCCAAACCATACAGTACCAGAAACCATGCAGATGCTTCAACAAATCTTGATAAAGGGGTGGTCAGAGCTAACCCTAAATGGTAACGTTAATTTAGGTTTACGCATCATGTACCGATAACAATAATGGTAAAAGTAGTCACACGTGATGAAAACGTGCAGTTATTGGCATACAATATTAAGAAAAGATACCAGCATACACATATAACCTTCAAAGAGAGATATATGTGGCATGTTTTATGTACAATAGCCAAGGTGACTAATGCACTGGATACTGGAAAGCATGAAAGTAATTTGTTAAAACCATAGTTATTAATCCTCAGGCTATCATTGGCTTGTGAAAAAATGACAAAAAATTCCATATGCATCTGATTACAAAGTAAAAGAAAATTCATATTTCTAGGTACATGTAAATGTATATCACATATGTATTTGAATTATCATGGACAGTTATTCCACAGTACACAGTGTACTTTCATTAGTCTCTCAAGAATGAGTAGTGGATACGATATATCATGGTGAAATATCATATACATGTACATGTACAATTATAACAAAGTGCTGAATCCTCCCTTCGAAATTGTCATATCTTGGTCATTTCACCTTCATGTAGTACAGGTATTAACCAGTAGGCCACGAAATACATGTACATGTACATTTAGGTCACAAGACACATCACCAATTACACTATGCTGCATGTAAGTCACCTGACACATTATACAGATCACCTGACATGCATGTACATTAGTCACATGACCTGATACATGTATGTAATCAGATCTTCAAATCATACACACATGTAGCAATTTAATAAATCTTATCTACATTATTATCCTAGAAGTGAAGTTTTCCTCAGAGTATTGAACATTTAAACGCACTTTTCTTGCCCTTTGTTCGTTGTTTGATAGGTTTCAGCTGTATCGTCTGATTGGTGCCATTGTCATTGCCGTTGTTTTCACTCTGCGTTGAAGGGGTGGTAGATGTGTTGAATATACCTGCAAGTGGGGGGTGGGGGGGGGAAGGAAAAAAAAATTCATATGAAACCAGAGGTGAGTTCATTCTTTTTTTTAAGAATACCGGTATACATAAGTCAACTGTACTTATCAACACAAAATACAGTGCAGGCATGCCAACCTTGTAAAAAGAATTGCAGTGATAGTATTTTGAGGGATAAAAAAGGGTATTTTGGGTGGAAAAAACAGTATTCATTACGAGAACCTCTCGTTCAAAATATACCCCACAACTATAACACAGGAACCTACGTATTTCAGGTGGGGTAAACCAACCCCCCTATCCAAAAGCCCTGTTAAAAGTCTTATCAGTGAATAGCATCTTCGTACGAGAGGTGGTGGTATTGGATTACGCTTGCACTCCTCATCATCTTATGTAATAGTGTAAACAGACTCTTACTTCGGCAGGGCCTGAAAGGAAATGAGAAGTATGAAATATATATTTCACATGTTTTACGATATTGCCATGTCCAAAAATCACTCATGATTTAGATGAAAACCAAAATTAAACTTCGACCGAAGCGAAATGACCCAGAATTGGCGATAATAGCAACATTTTGAACTTCATATTAGCTAGCTGTGACTACACATGCACTAGGCACATGTATCCCCAGCTTGTTTCTCTTTCTCTCTTTCTCTCTCTCTCTCTATCAACCTGTGAAGGTCGGCTCTCCGGGAAAGAGATTGGGCTTCCCAGCGCTTTTGTTTATTCAGGCTTACTGCAATCTCAGACGACTAGAAGTTGCAAAAGTCATTTCGGGGTTCCAGTTTTAAACACAGATTTTCGTCATGTTTACCTTTTCTGTAATAGACATGCGTAGCAATACAATAATTGAAAATTTTGGAAAAAGGGTCCATGAAACCTGCAGTATTTTTTGTATAAAAAAAAACAGTACTGCAAAAAAGGAAGAGTTGACATCTTTAACAGTGAAACCTGTACATAAAGACCAATTAAGGAAGACTCTTAACCCTTACTGTGCCAGCCGTATACATTTATCCCCTCTGTGCCATGTTTACTGCAGAGGTGCTTACTATGCATGAGTGACAAGCACCTGTACATGTATTTGGAAACACAACGGAGGCTAGTGTACGGTACATGTATGTGGCTTTGGCAGCCTAAAGGTTAATGACAACTCTCCAAGGGGAAACAAAAATTGTGGTCTTTATATGCATGTAGACAGGTGTTCTTTTTGCTAAAGCAGGATGTGACTGCATGAAATTTCCTAAATACCCATGTACACAAGTGCAAACTGATGGATGATGCGCCTTCAGTGGCTGAAAATGAAAGCAATCTACATGCATTCTGCCCTATCCTACTTTGGCAAAAGGGAGCAAAAAATATTTTCATACATGTAGAAACTTGACTTTCTTTTTCTTGATTTGGCATATCTGAGGCATGCTTCATATGAATAACAAAACAATTTGTCATAAATCTGACCCATTTCTGAAATATTCTAGAGACAAAAGGAAGAAAGTTCCAGCAAATTATTTCCGATCATGAATTTCAATTTGTACATGCAGGGTTTGGTAATTATTTTCTTCTTCACTTGTGGCATTTGTATTCATTGTCACTTGCTTCGTTTTGCCAAATTTGCCAAATTTGCCAAAGTAGGACAGTATTTAGCTTTCCACTTTTAGCCACACTGCATTACCTGTAACGGTAAATATTTGTATGATAATGGGGTAAACAAGCCAACTTAAGATAAAGGTCTTAACAGTTCCTTGTGGCAAAAATTGTACATGTATCACCATGCAGCTGGTACATGTAGAACTAAAAATGGCTCTTCCCCAAGGGCCTCATTAGACGGGCTATTAGCGCCCACTTAGCAAAGTATCATTGTGGTCGTAAAGTGCACTGTCAAACTGTGCAATGGATGCTTTCACAGATATCAAGTTTGGTTAATGCTTCCATAGATGCACCTAACGTTCAGCTGCCATTAGTGCTGTTGTTCAGAACAGGAAAGCAATACTAAAACAGTTTGATAATGAAACACCAGAAACTTAGGCTTGAAGGGACTTTTGACAAATTACATCACTTGGGAGGATTTCATCTTATAGAATTTTTTCACAAGGTCCAAAAACAGTTAACTGTACAAGTATCTTGAACCTAATTTTCTGTTTGATTGCTGTAGAGAGAAACTGCACTATTGTCATCAAACTTGATTTTAGCCAAGGGAAATCAGGTCACAGGAAAGAAATACAAAGATGCAATTGATGAAACGAAATGAATAAATGAAAAACAAAATGGTGGGCAAGTTTCACCATCTTCATTTGCACCATAAAAGTGGCACAAAATGGAAGTAAAGAAGTCCTTAACCCATTCATGACAGAGGGTCCACATTATGTGGTTTGGTCTAATAACTTTTGATGCAAAGCCCTAAAAATCATACCAAATACATGAACAGAAAGAGCAAACATTTCTACACTTACTGTGCCCATTTTTGTTGCAACAATATTTTTTGTTTGATGCTGAATTTTTTTCAAAGGGAAATAAGCATTAAAATCCTTAAATTGGCAATACTGTCTTTCCCTGCAAATTGGCAACTTTATGACTTCTCATCATACATTCTGTCAATTTATATTTATTTTAGATACATGTACATGATGTTTTATAAGAAAAATGTAGCAATAAAAGAAAAATGTTGGTGTTGCCAATTTGAAGAATAAAAGCTGATCAAATTAGGCTTTAAATAATTCCTGTCAGGAATGGGTTAAACCCGCTACATGTAACTTGTCATCTACATGTACACATCCCTGGTGTCACTTTTTTTCTTACCTATCTTGGCACTTATCGTTGAGTTATCTTCTGGTTCTGTTGCATGTAATCTCTCAATATATCTCTCTGTTAGGTAACGGAACACATCCTCAACGTTCAAGTTCTCCTTGACGGATGTCCGATAGAATCGAAGCTTCATTCTCTTGGCTAAGGCTTCTGCTTCTTCTCTGTGCAAACAAAGTGGAATCATAATTCAATTTAATTAAATTGGGTTACATTTACCAAGGATACATGTACATGTAGCTTACATCAGTAATGTTACCGCTCTTCCTGTAGACCCTGCAATTATTATTACCCCAGCATCACCAGGATCCAATCTACACACAATGCTGACCACACACACACTTGATCAGTCTGCGATCTGACTATGAGAGGCGAATTCCTTCACCACTATATGATTATGAGATAACTTGGGCTGCAATCAAATCATGCTCAAGTGGTTAATGCAACTTAGATCTTGTCTTGGCAAGGAAAGAAAAAAAAACTGCATTTGGAATTTTTAAAGTTAATTTCACTGCTTAAAAAAAAAAAAAAGAGATGCATAATTTGGAAATTACCGGTAAGAAAAATGTGTACAGCTGAAAATTGTAATTTTTTTGCATAAAATTAAAGCCTATCATCTAGCCAAAGAGGTAAAGCTACTACCTTTTTTTAAATCCTCATGCAATATAACCTAAAACTATTTTTACAAATCTTATATCCCCAACAATTTTATGCTGTTCAAAATGTGGACATGTCTTGCATTAAGCTACCTTTAGCATGTACCATGCCTCATCAAACATTCAAAAGAGACATGTGAAAATGCATTTTGAAATTTCCTGTTGCATTCAATCAATAGCACTAGCCTTGGATGACCGTTTTATGATGTCTGGCTGTCATTTCTACTTTATAATTTATACACTGTACATCTATCCTTGCATATATGCACAGAGGCAAAATGATGTTTGTTCACATACATACATTATGTATGTTCACTGTTGTTCAATGTGGGGGCGAAAATGGGTTTGATGCACAGTACATTACACAAGGGATGACGCGGGAAATATTGTGGCAACATTTGCATAAGACAGAATGAGAGCAAAAGAGGTGTGACATAAATAATAAATAATAAATGAAAGAAAAACGAGCCATGACAAAACAGGAAATATGAGGAAGGAAAAAAAAGCAAAAACATACAATTGAGTGAAATGCATTAGACTGAAAAAGCAGTGAAGGAAATACAGGTGTAAATCTAAAATAGGGGAAAACATACCAGTACAGGAAAAGAATACTCCAATAATAAAAAGGAAGAGCAGGAAAAAGAAAGAAAGCGAGGCAGAGACAAAAACAGACATACATATATGTACACGTCATTAAAGGTTATACAGGGAAAAATGAAAGTAAAAAATAAAAAAGCAAACAAGTGAAGAAAGACTGGGGGTGGGGAGATAAATTAATTTCATTCAAATAATGTCTGCAAGTGCTGCAAAAAAAAATAAAAAGCATGCAAAATGTACTTTTGACACCAGCTACATGTAAAGTAATATCAACAATGGAAGAAGAATGGTGCATAAACAAAATAAAATTAAAATCTTATCACTTTCATCTTCCCTACATAAACACCATGAATATTGCATCTAATTTCCTGCTGCGACCAACACTTGACACTGTCTATGCCTAATACCCTCAGGCATATCATGCATAATGAACACAGCTGCTAGCGAGGAGCATCCCCTCAACCTCTCCTTATGATTGAATAATATCCACCCACTGTAATTGATTTGAGAATTATGGAATAAAAAAAGATTCTGAGATGAGGCTGCATGGAAGCTCAAAGACGATGAGCAATGAATATCTCTTTAGTTGCTTAGTGAACTGAGAGATTCAGAGATGAAACACCGGTCGGCACCTTCAAGGTAGAACTTCATTTTCAAAAAAAGAATTAAGTAAATCACAAAACACAAGGAAACGTACATCACTGAATGCCTAATTCAATTACACTTCAACAGAGTCAAATTCTTAAGGAAATTGATTTTTTTTCAAAATGATTTATAGTTCTATAGAGAAGATATTGATTTTTTTTCTCTCTCTCTTCAAAAATGAAATATTGAGAAAGAGGTGAAGAGTAAGTGTTTTGCTCAGTCAAGAGATGAATGAAAGTTTTAAAAAAAAAAGAGAAAAAGCATCTTTCATGTGTTTCAGCTTCAATTTAAATTTTGTTTGGCTTTTCTTTTATCAATTTTACATCATTCATTAGAATCTCCTCACCCTGCCCTGAATTTTTATCCTCTTTTTTTTTTTTTTTCTTTCAAACTACATGTAATTAAATATGCAGGTTGACTTTTCTTTCAAATCAAAATAAACCTTTTACACTAACTACCATGAGAACTATTTTCACTCCATAATGTAATGCAATATACAGCATACCACAATGATTTAAATTATATGATCTCTTAGACATGTATGTACTCCCATTTACCAATTAAATAATCAAACTTTTACAACTGCAACAATTATAATTCAAATAAAAATCACAACTTTCATATCCTTAATATCAGATTCCTCTCAAACTTCAACAGCAACATTCCTTTTTCTTTTGTTACTGTTTTGCTTTATGATTTTATAAGTTAATTGTTCTTTTTTAAAAAATTTTCTTTATGTAAACCAATCCAAAAGTTTAATGCCCCTCGAAATTCAAATAAACAATGCAAAGTTATTGCTACATGTTTATGTAAGAGATATTTTCAGCAAGGTACTTACAGTTCCAGTACTTGCTTGCTCACTAAGTCTATCTGTTTATGTATTATCGGATCTAATGGAATGTTGCCGACTCGTCCTCTACCTTCACCCCCATTTATCTCAAGTTTGATATTAACCCATTTGTGACAGGAATTATTTAAAGCCTAATTAGATCAGCTTTTATTCTTCAAATTGGCAACACCAACATTTTTCTTTTATTGCTACATTTTGAAAATAAAAAGTCATGTATCTGAAATAGATATAAATTGGCAAAAAGTATGAAGAGAATTCAAAAAGTTGCCAATTTGCAGGGGAAAATGGTGATTTTAAACTTTCCATTGCATTGCCAATTTAAGGATTTTAATGCTTATTTTCATTTAAAAATTTTTCAGTATCGAACGAAGAAATAATGATGCAACCAAAATGGGCACAGTTTGTGTAGAAATTTTTGCTCTTTCTACTCATGTATTTGGAATGATTTCTAGGGCTCTGCATCAAAAGTTATAAGGCCAAACAACATAATGTGGACCCTCTGTCACGAACGGGTAAAGATAGTAGCCCACATTTGCAAGTTGCACCCAATCTGCACAAAAGTCTACCTTTAGATTGCTTCAAGCCACAGAAAAACACGTGTAAAGTTTTAGATCCCAGTACATTCCTGTTTAGGATTGATAAGGAAATATTCAACACAAATTTTCTTTCATTTGCTTTGTTTTGTAAAGGCAAGAGTAAAACCATTCATTTTTCACTTATTCTTTGAAATTATCATAGTTTTACATAAATATCTGTCATTTAAAATTGAAATTGGCATATTTCTCTTGAAATTCTGAAACAATGTTGTGCAAATGTGGGCTACTATATGTACCTTTAATCTGTCTACAAAAACTATAATCACTCTGAAAACTGCTCTTCTGAACTGATAATTAAAATCACTTCCAGACAGTCTGGTTCTACTACTGCTGCTCACCAAGCCCATCTTGTTCTGTATCACAGGAATAGTCTAATGGAATATTGCTGACTTCATGCACTACCTTCACCCCTATTCATCTATAGCCTAAAATGAATCTGCCTACAAAATCTACAATCACACTCTGAAAACTGCTCTTCTGAACTTATAATTAACCCATTCGTGACAGAGGTCCACATTTTGTGGTTTGGCCTAATATCTTTTGATGCAAAGCCCTAAAAATCATACCAAATACATGTACATGAGCAGAAAGAGCAAAATATTCTACACAAACTGTGCCAATTTTGGTTGCGTCAATATTTGTTGTCTGATGCTGAAAATTTTTTAAAGGAAAATAAGCATTAAAATCCTTAAATTGGCTATGTGATAGAAAGTTTAAAATCACAGTTTTCCCCTGCAAATTGGCAACTTTTTGACTTCTCATCATAATCTCTGTCAATTTATATTCATTTCAGATACATGACGTTTTATAAGAAAAATGTAGCAATAAAATAAAAATGTTGGTGTTGCCAATTTGAAGAATAAAAGCTGATCAAATTAGGCTTTAAATAATTCCTGTCATGAATGGGTTAAAATCACTTTCAGTCCATACTTACGGTTCTAGTACTGCTTGCTCTACCAAGTCTATCTTGTTCTGTACAAGGACTAATGGAATGTTGCCAACTTCATCCTCGACTTTCACCCTCCATTTATCTATAGCTTCAAATGAGTCTCTGTCTACTGTGGAGAAGACTAATACACCTGCTTGGGCACCTGTACCAAGAAGAAAAAAACAAAACCTATTTGTTATAAGCTACTGAAATCCTTGCATCTGATTGGCTGAGAGCAAATTTGTCAGTAAAAATCACTGACAAGACACTTGATGAAATGCCCCCCATACATGTATGTTTCATATCAGATTATATCAAGGTCGGTGCTGGAGCATATGGTGATTGGCTTTTTGATAACTTAATAAATTTTCGAAGTCTGAACAACACATAGAAAGTGACATCACTACACATTGTGTGGCGAAACTCATGTATCAGCCTCGCTTTGAACAAAAACTGCATACAGAATCAGCATCCCCTTGTAGTCTGAAAAAATATTGTACAAAATGAAAAAAATCCTATATCTGGGCAGGGCATTCAAGGGACCAACTTAGCCATCTGAACGCCAGGGTTTGCTTCCAAATTATAGTCTGTCAGAGTTGGTTCACTCACACTCCGAGAGCTCACACCTACACAATCTTTAAAGTAATACAGAAACAAAGGACGAATAGTGCAATGTCTGTGAAGAGATTAGAAAGAATATACATGTACCTCTGTAATATGATTTGGTAATAGCATCAAACTCCTCCTGGCCAGCTGTGTCCCATAACATCAACCTCACATCTTCATCATTGAATCTGAAATAAAAGGGTGTTTTTGATCAAAAGGCAGAAGTGCAAACTAACTGACTACCAAGATGTTTGTACATGTAGCTCTATAATTAGTTTCTCTACATAAAATATATAAATTTGCAATATGACTTCAAATAAAATTATTATTGCATTCATGTTCCTCATATTTGTTGCTCTATGAAAATACTGTGTATATTGTAAACCTTTTTCATGTTATCAAACCATAATGAAACGGATATCATACTTACTCTATCTGTCTTTCTAGGAAATCTACACCTATGGTTTTCTTGTAGTCTTTAGTGAAGATGCCTTTACAATATCTCTGGATCATGCTGGACTTGCCCACAGCTCCATTCCCGACAATCACTACCTTAATGGCTATCTCAATGTCCTCTTCCTTCATGGTGATTGGCTAATTCAAATGCAGGAAAGTTCCTGAATGGCTAATTCAAACACAGGGATGTCCCTGATTGGTTAATTCAAATGCAGGAAGTCCCTGATAGGTCAGACAGATCAGGTTCAGTATATCTGAATCAAGCAACACAAAGGATATCTCAGCCAAACTTTGACTCTTTCAAACCACCTTGCTCCAGAGAATGATATTTATGACTGGTGTTGAGAGCACATTCAGCGGAGGAGGGTGGATGGAGAAGGATGGAGAAGGATGGAGAAGAAAGGAAAAGAATTGAAAAGAATACTGGGGGCAAGTTAAGCTTTGATGATGAAGTCTTGCTTCTCAAGTTGTGAGTGCACCAATAAAGCTTCTCATATTACATGTAGCATCATCCCAGTGTTGATATTTTTCCAAGTCATGTGAAAGTCTCTCCAAGGGTATTGTATGGTAGTGTGTAAAACTGAAGAATCCTGAAGAAAAGAAAAACAAAGGAGTTCATTAAGTTCAGGTGAATAATGGCATTTTTAAGATAAAACTACATGTAAAACTTTGATGTTATTGTTACAACAATATGGTTGTTGAGCTTTGTCAAATTCTAAGATGTACATCCAAATTACCAAACGTAACTGCAAAAAAGAATTAAAAATCCATCATCTTTTACTGTACCTCATGTAATAAGATTTAAGTCTAAATTTTTTGAAAAAAAATATAATGCTTCACACCATCATACTACATCAGGGAAATTTTTTTTTTTTTTTTTTTTTTCCGGGGCTACTTTTTGAGCCCACCTGCCCGAATTTTCTACATTGTATTACAGTTTACATTGGACCCTTTGAAAATTTTGGGGACTCTTTTTTAGTTTTCCAGGGCTCTTTTCAGCGTTTCGGGGGCAAATTCGCTCCCGTGTATTTTTTTCCCTGTACTACATTGATACTTCACAATAAATCCCACAACTTTGGGGGTCTTTGTGAGAGCTGCGCTCCCCAGTATAAATTTATGCAGTGGCTCTTTTACTGTTATGGTTTTGTATAATTTTCTTGTCACCTTTTAAAGAAATACATGTAATTTGTTTAAATATTTATTGTTATTGTCTAATTATTACCAATAACTTGTAAACATTGTAATTTCATGTGATTGAAAAATTAATAAAACTCATGATCAATTTTCTTTTTCAAATCCCACAACTTGTTCAGCTTTGACTAATCACAGTACATTGAGCACAGAAATTCAAATCTACATGTAATCATATTTCACAAAGACACACAATAACTTCTTTTTCATACAACCACAATAGCATATCATAATATAATTAGTTTGCATTAAAAAAAAAAATCACATTTATTTCAGCTTTCCAGGTTCGTGAACATGATATTAGTGAAGAGTGTGCAGTATCTGTCTATTTAATGCACATGTTATGTGACGATTAAACACTCCAATTTAATAAATCCTTACATGTAGTCAACCTTTGCTCACCTGCAAATACATGTATAATGTAATGAGACACAGTAGCCCCCCCCCCCCCCACACACACACAATGATTATTTCATGTCCTTTTAGTCATAACAATGCAATTCAATTGGAATGCAAATAGATACATGATGCTTTGCAGACAGTATTTACACCAGTAACTCGGTGTGCAAACTAGTGACGACAATAAGTGTAAAAGTCAGTCTCAAAATTTGCTGGATCTCTACTGTTCAAGTGAAGTGCCTAATAGCTTTCACATTTACAGTTGGATAATACATACATGTACATGTACATCATATAATATGGTCATTCATTTCCCCTCATCTCCTCACCCCCCCCCCCCCCCCCCCCGCCCCCCTTCACAAACAATATGTACTGTTTGGTCTGGTACAACATGTACATTGTACAAACCCTGTATTCAATCTCCTTGAAATTTAGGGCTAATTTCCTTTCCTTGGGAACTCCCATCACACTCCCCCCCCCCCCACCCATGGGTTGTTGTGGAGTTTTTTTTTTCTCTCTCTCTCCCTTTTTCCATCAACTTTCTTTTCTCTCTTTATTTCACTCTAATGCCTTGCTTTTATATTTCACTCCTGTCTCCTCTGATACCTTTTTAATAGGCATTTCTTAATCTCATATTTTCTCTCCGTCTCTGTGTCTCTCCTCCTAAAATGTACATTGTACATGTACAGATTCAATACAGTATTTCTTTCACTGCTTGCTCCTTTCTATACATTTTCTCTCTCTTCCCATCCTAACATTCATGAACATCTTGCTCCATTTTCTTTGAAAAATCTGCTCCACAAAACACAGTATCTGCACCATTCTCTATCATGTACATGTACACTGTACCAAAGCATCCAAGGTTCCAACCCATTAGCTCCCTCCTCTACATATAACTGCAATCTTCACCACACCCAATTCAGAAGAATGGTTGGCACTGTTCACACTTGTATCCAAAACATACGTAGGCTGTAAATACATACACATGTACATTAGGTCCCCATTGCACTATCTTCCTTGGTTGTAGGCCCCCATAATCTTGTACTGTCTTTCTTGGTTTCGACAATGCAAAAACCGAAACAAGTGTCTCCAAACCATATTTGTACCCCAAAAAGTTGACAAATCTACACCAGTCATCTTATAAAACAACTCAATTCTTCATTCAGTATGAAAATCTACCAGTATAGCATTTCAGCAAACATTATATTTTTATCAAGCTTGTATACACTGTACATGTACATGTAAGTATAAATTCTTTGTAAGCTTTTTTACAACTGTTTAGCATAGAGTATTTTTTTTTTAAATCTTTGTTTGTTTTTAATGTACACTGTAGATAAAATCTCACTGAGATGAATACTGATGAGAAATCTTCAAGCCAAGCGATGTTGAAAGATAAATCAACTTCATACCCATTCACACATACACACATGTATGCCTCCAGATTCCAGAATCCCTGTCATAAAATTGTATAATGTGAACATGCTTTCTCTCACTTTCTGCATGATTTCTGCAAGCTTCTTTTTTAGGCATGCACATTTCTTATTGCCCTTTTCTTTGATTCTCTTCACAAACAAAGCCAGAAAGCATGCATTTAAAACTGAGCGACGGGCGATAAATCACATGTACGTGGAGTGAAGGTCTTACTGGAGAAACCCACTCTCACAAACAGGCAAATCTCAAGTTCTGTATCACACAAGGAACGTGCCTTTTTCAGTGTTTGCCTGCCACTTTCTAATCAAGAATATTGGCTCCATACATTTATGCATTAGATCACTTGGAGAAAAAGAGGGAAAATTATCACAAAACAATATTGATTGTAGGCCTTGGTTAGGCTTAAAAATGCATACCTTTCTAACTCTGCAAAAAGGAAAGGTTAACACACACACACCTTATACATGTACATGTAAATCTTTATCAGCATACATGTACCAGCATAGAGGCAGAGCATTTAAGAGATTTTTTTTTTCAATGCAGACATGTATGAACGTGTACATATGTACATGTATGTACAAAAGTATGTTATTTTCCCAATTAAAGACTCTTACATGTACATGTACATGTATCCTTAGCTGTTTTGATGATCTAATTCGTAAGGATAGAAAATATAAATACATGTACATGTACAAATTTACCTGTCAATCCATTAACCTATTCGTGACAGAGGTCTACATTTTGTGGTTTGGCCTAATATCTTTTGATGCAAAGCCCTAAAAATCATACCAAATACATGAGCAGAAAGAGCAAAAAATTCTACACAAACTGTGCCCATTTTGGTTGCGTCAATATTTGTTGTTTGATGCTGAAAATTTTTTAAAGGAAAATAAGCATTAAAATCCTTAAATTAGCAATGTGATACAAAGTTTAATATCACTGTATTTCCCTGCAAATTGGCAACTTTTTTACTTCTCATCATAATTTCTGTCAATTTATATGCATTTCAGATACATGACGTTTTATAAGGAAAATGTAGCAATAAAATATAAATGTTGGTGTTGCCAATTTGAAGAATAAAAACTGATCAAAGTAGGCTTTAAATAATTCCTGTCACGAATGGGTTAATCTTGCTTTCCATACAGCCATCAACTGCTTCTGACAGAGTCAATGATCTGCAGAAATTCATCCATATTGTACATGTAAGAAGGTTAAAAAAAAAACAAGGTGATTTAATTTTTCTAAAGAAATTTGTCAAACAAGGTTCCAGAACTTCCACTGTGCATATTACAAACTTATTCCAGGATGCCAAATAAGGTTTCTGAAGGATGAAATGGTACATGTAGAATGATTATTTGCCCCTCCAGAAATGCTCTCCATAACCTCTCCACTTGATTACAATAGAAGCCCAGTTGGTCACCCCACTGGCTACACACACTGTGAACAGAGGTTACAAACAGGTTATAAAACTTTTATTTCAAGCACACTTGTTCTTATTTGCAGACCAGGACCAGGTTAATCCCTGAAAAACTCTTTTCATAATCGTGTGAATTCATGGGGAACCCACAGGATAAATTCTTTCAGGAGGGGAGGGCACTAAACTGTGTCATACTCACAAGTTTGCATTCATTTGTATAGAACACTAAGTCATTATTTTGGTATTATTGCCGTAGAAGGAATGCATTCAAAGCCAGGTGATTTATTGATCATTTGTAAGTTGGAGTCAAGTTGGTTCTGAGTGCAGGGCAAACAGTCAATTCCAATAGGGGAAGACTTACATTTTTCTGTCCAGTTGAATTTCTGCTTTAAAAAAATTTCAAATACATCATACTTGTTTATAATGGGCTACAATACTCACATGTAAATACATGTACATGAATGCTTAGTTTTTTATTCAATAAAGTTGCTCTGACGGCACCCTTGTCATATACAACAGAAGTGAAAAGAAAAATTTCACCCTCTTCTAATCATGTGTTTCACAGCAAAAAAGATTAAAAACATTCATGAAATACAGTGTAATGCGAAGCACGTGACTAAAATGTATACGTATATCGGTACTGATACTTGTAAAATTTGTATGGTATGTTGGAGATAATCAAAAGAATTATGAGTTTACAAATCAAAAATTCATATACTGTAAATATACATGTAGACTGACGAAGTGCCGCACAGAACGTTACAAGAAAAGTACCATGCCCTACCTAATCAGGCTTTTAAATGATAGATGAGTAACACATATGTTTCTATGAAGCTTAAGCGTGCTATGTATTTCCCCGAATGATCTTATAATGTATTAATTACCCTTTCTATATCCATGTTGAATATTATCAATTTCCTATGTATGTTCAAATAATTATATATTCGTTGTATTCCAAACACCAGATGAACGAAACAATGACCAATTTTACCAATTATGACTTTATCCTATTTTGACAATGCCCCATCTATTTTGAAACTTAAATAATAATTTGCTGAAAGATGGTTTTTACCCCCCCCCCCCCCCCCCTCTTTTATATATCTTTATTCCCATTATGTTGAACCTTTTCGATTTTGTGTTCAGCAGGACCGTTTTTTCCTCTTTATGTTCTACTTGTAAACGCTTCCTTACACACACACTCAACTTATCATTTCTCTTATTTTGGAATCATTATTGTTCATTGAAATAATTATGGTTAATCGAAATTAGTATTACAATTAGAATCATTATTTTTGTAAATTTGAATTATCATTGTATATTTGAATTATTATGGTTATATTGAATTAAGATTATTATTGTAATTGAGATTTCATCATGTTTATGGGCAATTTATATGTTTTTATTGTAAATTCAATGTCAATTCAGCCTTCGTAGCTGTTAAATTGAATAAAATATATCTTGAATCATGTAAGAAGCTAATCTGGAGGTTATACATGTACATGCAGCAACTTTTGAAAAACAAAGAAAAGAAAGAAATGTCTCAGTTTAAAAAAAAAAATCATATTCAAAAATTGTTTCTAAAAATTAAAACTACATGTTTTTGTTTCAATCCTATTATGTATGTCCTAAATCTTTGGAGAAAATATTTTAAAACTAGATCCATACATAAATGCAGAGAGTGGTAGACCTTCACCATGTTAAAGGCATTGGCTAACTTTGTGAGCAGCTGATTTAAAAATTTTTCAAACTAAAATGTAACAGAGTGAATCAGTTGTCACATGATGTAGCAAACGAAAACATCGTGTGACAACTGATTCACTCTAGTGCTCTCTCATCTTGATACCACGATGATCAACATGTTCCGATCTAAAATGTAACATGTGTATGACTGAGTAGTGAGTACTTGTATTTGTACTAAAAAACCCTGAAACCAACCATAATTTGAAATGAAAAACTGTTAGTAAGACACATACATGTATACCACGATTTTATCATTTTTGGTCTCAGAGACAATAAATAAGAGGGCCGTTTTGCATGAGTTCAAAAATACCGTTATCTGCCTCCCTCTGCGTGATACACCAATACACATACATGTACATATGTACATTGTACATGTAGTAAAGTCCGGTGAGCCACGTGTGCCTGCGCACTCCTTACGTCTAGTCTGTGCAACCGACCCTTACATATTTTTCAAACATTGGTTCACATTTTTAATATTTAAAAATACTTCCCATGGATATTATTCTTGAAAACATTCAGACTTGTATTTTCAAACTTTAACTATTGTGTTTATCCCATTTTCAAGTAGCAAAATGAAGGTTTTTTTTTTAAACTATAACAATGTTAACCAATGCCTTTAAGTAGACAAAACAGGACTGTATTTAAAAGGTGTAACTGGTTCCAGGGTAACCTTTATCCTTTGGAATTTGAGAGAATATCAGCAAGTGGCAGGTTACTTACAGTAGAACAATGTGTATTTATTCAAGATCAGCTTACATCCAAAGCTGCTACAATAGTAAGAAGGCTTCAGGGCATGTCCATTCCAATATGCTGGGTTAACTTTCAATATGTACACCGGCTTTTACTAAAACACTCGGGTCGCGGCTCGCTGGGACTAGCTTGGTATGGTGCGCCAAGTGTTAACTACATATGTAGGTTATTCTGTCCAAAACTACAGTCAGTGTACAGTATTAAAACCAAAATCCTCATAGCCACGCCCACAAGCATGTTCTGGCAAACTGGGGGCTGTTTCATGAAACCGCATACATGTACATGTAAGTCTAACTTCTTGGACATCCCATTGAAACATGTGTTGTAGAGTTAACACACGTTTCAATGGGACTTATTACAGTTTCGTGAAACGCAGCCTGGATCCTCCCGCCCTCTGCTATGCACAAAGTGTTTGTATAATGAAACAAAGTCAATGGCCCGTGCGAAGTGGATGAGCATGCATTCTTAATGAGGGATCATAATTATTAATCCTGTCTGTTTATTAATATTGGTAGGAGGTTTTTGTAGCAAAATCATCTGTTGCACTTAGTTTTGTAACGAAATGGTTCACTGTTCATGAATTCTATAAAGAAATAGAGTTTTGAGTGAACTCTTGACACTGATTGAATAGTTTTGAGCCAAATATTAAACTTAGTTAACAATTGACATCCCATGTATAGCATGCCACGACCCGAGTGTTTTCCAGCGTGCCGCGACCCGAGTGTTTAGTAAAAGCCTGGGGTGGTATTCTGAACACCGTTTTAACTGTGTTTTAAGTTCTGTTATAACTTCTGTTTTAAGTCATCGATTTACAACACCGCTAAAACAGTCTTTAAACGGTATTCTGAGAACTGTTTTAATGGTGTTGTACATGTAAGTCATCAAAGCCACACCCACCACAAAAATATCATCCAATAGGGAAAGTCGTACGAGATGAGTCTAAGATGATTCAGCCAATAAGATCGCCCCCTGGGGAAGGGGTGCATGAATTGCGTGAGCTTATATTCGCGTTGTAAATGAGCGCATTAATTTGCGCTTAGTTTCTTGCATGATTAACTTGATTAACTGATGCGATGATGTGACAGAATTAGTAACAGTGCAAATCATCTCTGATATTATCGCAGACAATTGCCAAATTTCTCCATCCGAAGTAAAAATTCTTTCGAAATATTGTTTCGGGAATAAAAGCAAGGTTTATTGGATCTCGTTATCCCCCTCATTCCAACCAAAAACATTTATGAGCGAGAAAAATTGCCGCCATGACATACCGCATGCAAAGCTAAAACACCTCCCACCATGTTTTATCTCATGAGCATGAAATGTATACTGCACAAGTGCTACTACCTTATGTGCCTATAGCCTCCCCTGATGGTCTGAACGCCTCTCCCCCCCCCCCCATTCAGTTCACAGGCACAAATACTGTGTAACCTTTCACAAGGGTTGGCTAGTAGGCTTTGAACAGCAAATGTTATCATACATGTACCAGTACATGTGCATGTACATTTATGCCTGCAGGCTTTTCAATCAGAGATTTTCTGAACAACATGCATTTTGCTGAAAACAGGAGAGATTCACCAAGATATCTTTTTTGAACCTTTCTGCAGAAACCCACTATACACATGTATATGTATATGTACACCACTGGATGATCTCCCAATCTTGATATGACATCATACATGACACTTTCTTACTCACTTTACACTGCTGGACAAAGCAAAATGTCCAAATGTAATTTTCACACCAGGGAAAAAAAATACACGGGGGCTCGGGGCGAATTCGCCCCCGAAATGCCCAAAAGAGCCCTGGAAAACTAAAAAAAGCCCCTGAAATTCTCATAGGGTCCAATGTAAACTGTAATACAATGTAGAAAATTTGGATGGGTGGGCTTAAAGAGTAGCCCCGGAAAAAAAAATAATTAATTTTTTCCCTGTTTCACACTGTATCTCATCTCTATGGTGGCCCTGAAGTACGCTCGACAACAGGTCATGTGCGACGTGAATTTCGCATCCCAGGTCATGAACTTTGCATCCCAAGTTGTGAAATTCACGACCCGCGATGCGAAATTCATGACCCGTGGCGCAAACTTTGCATCACAGTCCTGAATTTCGAACCGCGGGTCGTGAATTTCACGACTTGGGATGCAAAGTTTGCGCCACGGGTCATGAATTTCATTACCTCGGATGCAAAGTTCAGGACCTGGGATGCGAAATTCACGTCACACATGACTTGTTGTCGAGCGTACTTCAGGGCCACCATACATCTCACTTCACTCTACTGTTGAACCACTACCAGTACTTCCCTTCCTCTCTCTCCTTCCACCACCTCTGCGCTCTCTCTCTCTCTCTCTCTCTCTCTCTCTTTCGCCACTTTCTTTTCTTCTCCTTTGTTTTTTTTTGTTGTTTTTCTTCTTCTTTTCCCTTTTCCCCTTTTTCTTTCCTATCTCTCTCTTTAGCTTTTTCTCCCTTTTTCTTTTTTCTTCTTTTCTTATTTTGTTACGTCACAGTTTCCCTTTTTCCTCTTTCTTTTTATCTTCTGACGTTTTGTTACGTCACTTTTTCTCCCTCATTCCTTTTTTCTTCTGATGTATTGTTACGCCACATTTCGGGCGTATCCTAATGCCTGTTGCCACGCGACCATTTTGGCGCATTTCTGTTTGCTTTTGTTGATGCTCAATAAATTTTGTCATTCCTTGACAAAGGGCTATGCCCAAAACATTTGGAAATAATTACATCTCTACGGTTTTTTTCTTCTACATTCATCTTGTCCATTCATAGATCTATCAAAACAGGCGCAGAATACCTGTAACTTTCTACATGGGTATGTACATGTACATGACCATGTATCATGATGAACACATGTATGAGACCTAATACATTGTATGTACTGTACATGTACAATGTACCAGATGTACAGTGTGTATCAGATTTTAACAAGTGAATATGAAACCTACAATGTGTTTAATTGCAAAGAGTTCAGTACCAGAGGCCAATTAGGTTTGTTTCTCTCCACCTAGACTTTGTTCTCTCTCTCTCTCTTCTTGTTGGTTCTAAAATACACGAGAAACAATAACGTTGAGAATTGAGAATGATCATGTAAATGGTTGGATTATAATCATAAAAATCTGAATCTGAATTTGAATTTGAATTTGTAGAAAGGGAGGGGAGTACTGTGTACATGTACCTTCTTTTTTTTTTTTCTTCAAGTGCCAGGTATACAGAGTACATGTACATGTACATGTACTTGTATGGTCAAATGAGCTCAGAACTTTTTCCACATCTTCCTGAATATCTTCCTGAATAAATGTTTTTTTCATCCTTCACTCTCTACATATTTCTTTTATTAAAAAAAAAAATTCTATCCGAAACATACATGCTGCACATCTTATTTACAATGTAGAAGATATTCAGATTCTGCACAAGATTCAGCAGTGAAAAATTTGTGAGTTTGACAACATTTCAGGCCAAAATCAAAATCATTTTCACCAAATAACCAAAAATCTGAAAGCCGAGAGGACAATGTAATATCAGTACATACATGCACGTACATATACATGTAATTACCTGATTAAAACATATTTGAAAAGAAAGTCATTTTGAACTTGATTATGGACTTGTCACATACCTTGAGTTTCGGCTGTCTCTGCCGATCTCTGCACTGTATAAAATGGCACACGCGCTCGGGCTGGCCCCTATTCTGTGGGTTTGCCCAGCCGGAGGTGTTCTCAATCACATTGAAACATGTAGTTATACATGTACATGTACATGTAGTTGTCAACATGTCATTGCTTATTTTCATTTGAGTGCTTGCACACAAATGTTTACAACGAGCATCTGGTCCCCTATTCAGTATTCTCCGGGTTTGTAATAATATTCGGCTTCTACATATGTGTATCTTTCACATAATTTTCTGCTTTTAATTTAATTCAAGGCAGCCACAGCCATCATGGCATTTGTAGACTAGGCAGGTACCATTTCATTAAATAATAATGCACCTAAATACTAAATGTATGCCATAAAGTGGAGTTGCACTGCAAAAAAAATTACCCAAGATCTTCAATCAACAATATCATACAGAAACTGGTCAGAGTAACACGCCACCGCACGACCTAGTCAAAGACCGAGCGAGCCAGCCGTGTGGACTGGAACGGGCCGACTGCCGCGCCGTCCGTGCAGTACAGTTGTCATGGGAGGGGGACGCCGTTTGCAGCATGCATGTAGCAAAGCACAAGTCCCAATATTCAAAAACATGGCCACAAACACACGCTCTATTTATACAACAGGAAAACAGGAATCCAAAATTATCTCGCTTAATTTTGTTTAAATGTTTCACTCTCACTACATATTACATACAGATCATGGAAAACAAAGGAATAACCATCTAATTTGACTTTTTCTCAAGAGATAATTGTCCTTATCAACTTCTCCAGAGCGAAGATAGATACCGGCCGGTCATTCGCCATTCATTTGCGCTGCATTCATGCATTGCACACACGATTCCCAATTACACGCCCATAAATATTTTTATAGTAGACATTGTTTTGTTCACCATCAAAACCAAATATGAAATATCAACACGACCAGCGCATAAATACAAATACTTACCGATCGGTCTAAGAAATAAATTTCCAAATCTCCTTTCCAAAAACCAGTGATTTCCTTAGAAAAACAGTCCGAAACAGCAGCAGTCTCGGGACTTCGTCTGCATTCCTGCGATCTGACTTATTAATCACGTGACGTACCGGTGGTTTTTAGTAGACTTTCACTCAGACCCGAGCTTGATTCTCAGCTGTAGTCTTTACCCAACATCTCACAAACTGCCAAACACATCTGTTTGTTCCATATTTCACAATTCCAGCTCTTTAACGTTCTTTCATTTTCTCTCTCCATCTCTCTCTCTCTTTAACTCTCTTTCATTTTCTCTCTCCACCTCTTTCTTTAACTCTCTCTAATTTTTTCTCTCCATCTCTCTCTCTCTTAAACTCTTTCATTCATTTTCCCTCTCCATCTCTCCTTTTCTCATCTGGACTCTCTCTTCCAAATCTTAACCTTTCTTTTCTTTAATTACTGCACAATCTCGAATCTATCTTTCTTTATTTTCATTTCCTTTTCAAGTTTCAAATTTCAAGTTAATCTCTTCATTGTTAGTGATGGTTGGTTGTTTGTTTTTTCATTCCTGCATTGTAAACATCAATTGGAAACCATCATTACATTGGAGAGGTCATACATACAACAAAGTAAGATACCATATCAATTACCATATACATGACACAAATTTATTATAATTGTGATGGTTTCAAAGCTGATATTTCTTCCTGTACATAGAAAACAAGTCACCTTTGAAATGAAGGTGCACAATGCTAAATCCATGTCATAGTTATTTTCACTTGTTTATATACAACATGTAATCAAAACACTCCCTATAGCTTCTGCCTGCTCCCACATACATGTACATGTAGATGTATGTAAAGTACATTTGATTCATAATGCAATTCAGGTTGTTGATAAATGATATGTGGAGAATACAATACACTGTACCGGGATTTCATGAAAACACACACCTGAAAGATCATCCATCTTTTATGCAGATTTGTGTTACTGAAGTCAACTGAACAAACAACTGAACTTTTCAATGTAAATATACAGTGGAAACTCAGTAAGAAGAGATCTGATATCACATTATTCCTGACATAACAAGGTAATATTCTGGTCCCAGCTCTTTATATTCTATTGTTTTTTCACCCTGATATAACAAGATTCCTGCTATAACAAGGTCATTATGATGGTCCCAAGGACCTCGTTATACTTAGTTTCCACTGTATCTCAAATATTTGGTTCTATTGTTAACTAGAGTGTAAAGGGCCTTTCCAGAAACAAACCTTTTCTGTTGGTTTCTACTCCATGAAAAAAACAAACCCATCTTTAGTCCAAGTTTATCAAGAACTAGAATGCAGCATTATTGTGTATGAGATTTCCCATTGAGGGAAGGGCTTTAAGGATTTGATACACCGTAATACCATCAATGGGTCGACTATGGATTTGTCTAAATCCCACCTACAAGGAACACCCGTTTCCTGTACACAATGGGTTCAATGAAAAAATATTAAAAACTGGGCTGCTTTTGTTGATTCCAAAAGGGTACTTTACCATGGAATATTACTCCTGAGCCCAGGTGCATATTGAAAGTTGCATATCCTAGCTATAAAGTCAAAGTCAGTATCCAACTAATCAAGTTCAACCTGACCATACATTGTAGGTCGAAAGTCTCGACAAACAGAAAACTGAGACCTCATTCTAAACTTCCTCTGTTAAACTTGACTTTGAACACAAGAACGGTTGAATTCAAGCAGAAATACAGCAACAAAAAAAAACAAAAAAAACAAAAAAAAAAACATATCTTTCATGACACTGTTAATACGCAACGTCTTCCCCTCATTTGAAACATTGGCTGCAGTGAAACATCCAGCACACTCAACTTTCAATTTATCAATTACTTTCAGTTCATGTTTAGAATTGTGATTGCCAGTACAAATGAAACACATCCAATAGAATGTTCAGAGGTATTCATGTAATGGGAGCAAAGGCTGGAAGATGACTGGAGAGCATGACACTTCTATGAGAATCAAAGTAATACTATAATGATGATATCATTATTGCTTGGGTGGCGGTGTATATTTTCCTTCCTTGACCAGTTGATCCCTGTGTTTGATAATAGTCTTCATCCTCTCAACCTGGATATGGGAATGAGGGAAAGTGAAAGAGGAAAAAGAGAAGGAGAGAGAAATAGAAAGAAACAGAGAGAAATAGAAATAAACAGAAACAGAGAGAAACAGAAATAAACAGAAACAGAGATAAACAGAGAGAAAAAGAGAGAAATGGAGAAAAAAAACACCATAAAGAAACAGAGAGAAACAGAGAGAATCAGAAAAAGCAGAGAGAAACAAAAAAAAAAATATTGACAGTTGGGACCCTGTTTTATCATTTTGTTCCTTCATGCAACATTGGTTCCCTAGATGAGGAATTATTTTGAAGCCTTTTTTGGTCAGCTTTTCTTCTCCAAATTGACACCAGTATTTTTATTTTGATGCCTTTTCTCATAAAAAGTCACACAAATATGAAATGAAACTGACAGAAATTCCTTTGAGAAGATAAAAAGTTGCCAATTGCATGTAAAAGCAGAGATAACGAACTTTCCATTGCATTATTAATTTATGGCCTTTATTTTCCATTTTCAAAAAATTCAGCATCAAACAACAAATATTGACAAAGAAACCAAAATGGGCTCAAATATTTGCTCTTTCTGTCCATGTATTTGACTCTGCATCAAAAGTTACTGTGTCACACCACACCATGTGGACCCTCTGTTACAAATGGGATATAGTGCATCAGGTTTTTTAAATACAAATATTGTCATGACTTCTTTGAAATTCAAGTATCAATTCAAAATCACTATTCATTGTTGGACAAACATTTGAATAGTGGAAAAAGGGGTATTCGAGTTCCAGTCGGCAGTATGAAAACTATTCAAATAGTATTGAATATTTTAGTATTATTCCCAGGCCTATTTCTCTTACCCTCTTTGACCCTGTGATACACTCCCTAAAGTCAGCTAGTTCTGGAGCACACTCCTTCTGTGCTCTTGTGATCCCAATCTCTGCTGCACACCTGATGTAGTCTGCCTCATAGTACTTGCATTTTGGCTCTGGTAGCCCTCCATAGCCGTCTAAGCCTTGGTGTGTAGTGTACACCTTGTCAAAGTCATAAAACCTAAACAGAGGCATGTCTGCAAAAAAAGGAGGAAATTAGGAAGACAGAGGAATGCCTTGATTAATGTGACATACATCATGTACATCCGTCTTTTCAAATCACAACATGTCTGAGATGCACACTCATAAAAACAAATAAATGGGACCAGACTATGAAGAAGCGGTTTATCTAGTTGCCGAGCATAGCTGTCCAAGCCTTGATGTGTGACATACATGTACACCTTGTCAAAATGAATTTGTGACTCTAGCTCTCGCATTTCAACCGTATTCAGACGATCGACCTATACCAAACAACAACGACAAAAACATTATCGTTTGTACGTTTATGCCCAAACGTACGTGGTCGATCATTTGAATACGGCTGGTTGAAATGCGAGGAGTCGCCAATTCGCTGATCTCCCTGCGAAAAGCGCAGAGCCGAACAGAGATCTTGGAGATAGAGGTTGGCTGCTGCAAGATTTTCAACCGAGACGACCTAACGTTAGGACCCTGGATTTACCTGAAAATGGAGAGTTAAAAGGAATAAATCATAAAATCGGTATGCTATATACTCTGTAGTCAATAACAATATTTTTATATTCATGAATAAAGGGAAAAAATCATGATTTGACAAAATGACATGTTTGATTTTGAGGTAGACCTAGTTTTCTTGTTGTGCTGCCCAGCACAATGAGATTGCACGCACAACGCTCCGGGGCGCCTTCTGTCTCTAAAAAGGAGGAGTGCCGACCCTACCATTATAAGAGGCTAACGACGACTGTTAATGTTAGAGACAGAACACTTTGGTCTACCTCATTATCTGATTATCATGCATATCTGATATAGATCTAGATCTAGATCTACCTTCACGAAAAACCATACATGGGACTCTTTCTTACAAAAAAAAAAATCAACGAATAAACACACCATCATATCTGCAAGCCTTTAACTGTTACAGAGTAAAAAATTAATCCCAAACATCAGAAACTTAATTAAATAAAAAATATTACTGTCCAATTACCAGTCAGATGCCAATTAACAAAGTTAGATGGGCTGAAATCCCAAATTTTCTGACTTTAGTTTAGACTCAATCCCAACGCTCGGTCGTAGATGGCGCGCTATTACATGGTGCCTCTAGCTCAGTGAGCTAGTAATACAGGGTAAATATTTGCTTTTTGGCTGTATGATTATTATTCTTTAGTTTGTTTTCTTATGTTATAAGATATATATAGAAACAGATGTCTTAATTCATTATCTATATGATTCGTTAGATTAAGTGAAAAAAAAAAATGAGCATGTTTTTTTAGGTTCAGCATGATTTTACTGATCTGTAGTCCCATCTATTAAAGTTTGTGCTTGAAGTTGAGGAGTGTCTGTGTCGGTGATTCAATCATGAATCTGATGCATTTTTATTTTGATTTACTCATTCGTTTTGGCAAGAGTTCCATATGTACCACTCGTTCATTTGATGCACGCACTTGTGTACAAAGAGAATGGAGGTGGAAATAGGGAACCAATGGCAATGCGTGTGAGTTGTGACTGAACAAAAATTTAAAAAGCACTGCAGTTCAAACAAAGTGAACGGTGGTTTCCTATTTCACGATAATGCCGTATTCTCCACCTTCTCTATCTTTCTTTCTAGCTTTAAGATCTTTTTCTCTTATATTTTTTCAATTTTGTATCTTCTTTGTCCATTTGAAAAGTTTTGTCATGTTTGTTTTTCATCTCCATGCTAGTATTTGGCTTTTGTTCCCTCGACCTCATCTTCCTCATTTTTCATCCCCCCCCCCCCTTTTTCTTCCTCCTCTTCATTCCATCTTCATCATGTTTATGATCTTCATCTAACCCCCTCTCTTTATTACGTTATATTGTGTTGGATTTCAACATGATGAAATCCAACTGAATTTGTGTTGTTTATAGTATGTTCTTTAAAGTTTGCTTTATTAGTTCATTTGATCAAAGCAGATATATTTAAATGGATTTTGAATGAGTTTAATTCTTAGGGAGCATAAAGCGTTCTCTATTTCTGTCTGATAGAATCTAATATCATCAAGTGAAGAAGTAACCACTGATGTAAAGGAAGGGTGTGGAGAGTTCTTGATCACGATCAGACTTCACCTGTAGCTCCACCACCATGGCGGTAACAGTTGGAATGGAGCAACAACTACAGGAAATGTTGGCAGATGTGCTGGTAATATTCAGATTCTTTACAAAACTGGTTAGACTACCATACATATGTAAATGTATTAAAATGTATATTTTTTTCTAGGTGCATCTTTTTGTATTTATGAATATATTTGTTTTTAAAGGCTATTTTTGGAAGAGTGATGAAACTAGAAAGAGCTGAAGGCTGCAAACTTTTCGTTTATGACTCCTTAGTTGAAAAACTCAAAATAGAGATTTTGTGACTGACTACTCTTTGAGTTTTGCACAAAGTAATTTCTCCTTTATTTTTTTTGTTCATAGAGAACCACTGCAATTGAAGAGGCTTTTGCAGGGTAAGTAGAAACAAGCCTCTATAAATATTCTAATACTGTAGGCAGTTTGAATCTCCCATTTTATTTTCAAATCTATTTTTCGTAGGATAGAGAAACCCTATTTGTGACCCTCCACCACAAAACAACCAATAAATCAGAAAACTTGACGTTTTTACCTTGTAACATAGTTTGAAAGCTTAGACCCTTAGCTTTCGAATCATAACTTGCCTTTTCAAGACCATGCAGACCATATGAAATTACAATGAGAATGACAGCTGGTGAGACAGCCTAATCACCAGAATAATAGAGAAAAAAGGATAGATGAGTGACCATTCAGGTAGGCCATACTGGTGTTCTGTTGTCAGTTTCACCAAAAGGCTAAAAAAGAATTCCATAGTATTGACTATGAATGGATTATAAGATAAGGCTCAAACTTGGAATAGTTTCAAAAAAGATATACATGTAATGCTCTCCTCTCCTTGTATAGATTTTCAAAGCCACGGAGTGAATAAATTATGTACACATGTTAATGTGAAGGTTTTACCCAGCATGCTGGCATACTTTTATTTAACACCCCCCCCCCCCCCTCCCTGGTAAATCTAAATGAAAGAAAAAACACATTTCAACATTACAGATGGCTCCCAAATTTAGTCAGATGGTAGATCAATACATAAACTATCAGGAAATATTTAATTAAAAAAAAAAAAGAAAACCCTGAAATCAATTTTTTCAACCCCAAGCTCTCTTATTTAGTTGTTTACTCTAAATACCACATTGCAACTGGCCTGGTCACATTTTAAACATCAAAATGGGTTACTTGGTTCATTAAGTGATATCTACGATCACTTATACAAAATGGAAACTTCCATTCAAAACATATTTGATGAAATGTTTCCTTTGACCGTAAGTTGTTAAATTTGATTTTTTTTTTTTTTTTTTGGGGGGGGGGGGGTTGTGTGTGTTTGTATTTGTTTATAGAGAAGTCTTAACTTTGCTTTGATATTTTGTCTTTTACAGATTTGTGTGCACTCAAGATTCAGAGAAAAACAAGATAATTGTTTGCTTTGAAACCTTCATGCGTTTCTGGACTGCTGTACCTGCTGTAAGTACATGAATAAATATTTTAAAGAATATTTGGGACCAATCATAAAAAGTAAATAATAATAAATAAAAAAATTAAAAAATGAATAAAAATTGATTTTCAGTCTTGTAGCAAAAGAAATGAAGTCCCTATCCGTAGAGTCTGTGATCCATTTCTGTACTATTTATGAAAGCAGCGATTATTTTTATCATCCAAAGAAAATGTTTGACTCCATGGAAACTACCTAGTTGTTTTGTTGTTAACAATTTAAATGTATTAGTACAATGTTTCTGTGTTATACATGTATATATTAGAATACATTGTGAAGTGTGTATTTGTAAGTGTAATTAAATAATATTGACTGGCCTTGAGGGTGATATGACGTATCTCGCCTGAACTAGATTCATTTTGCTCAAGTTGAAGACGAGGCATTATGGATCTAGTGTGAGCAATATATGTTGTATCTTCCATAAGTATGGACCAGTCAGTATTGTTATTACCATCCACATCAGATACTTGCAACTAGAGAAAACCGAAATTTGACTCACACCTGCGCTGCATATACAGCTGATCACCAAATTTGTGGATGTTTGACAGGGGGCAATACAAAGATATGTTATATGGTTCTATAACATCCATAGGCTTTCATGAAAGAGGGGGATATAAAAAATATTACCCTCTTTGCCCAGTTTGCACCAAAGACGAGCTCACAGCTCAGATGTCTGATGCGGATACTAATGCTGCTTACTATTTTTAATGCTCCTATTAATATTCCATCATTGTTATAGGAATCTCAAGATCGTATGCTGAAGCAGTATGTCAATCACATCCATACTCTAACATCACACCAGAGGATTAGAATCCTTTGTGATATCCTGGCTACAGCCGTGGATAAAGGAATCATACCTGCCAAGTGAGTAGGATGTACCAAGCTTTCTTTAATGTCTTGATTATGCAGCTTTTTTTTCCTCAAATTGGCAACAATTAATTGGCAACAATTATCATTTTCCACTCTGACATCACACCAGAGGATAATTCTGGCTACAGCTGTCGATAAGGGAATCATACCTGCCCAGTGAGTAGGATACAGTTAACCCAAAGCAATACAGAGTTTTTTAAACGTTTAATTTGATGAGCTATTCATCCTCAAATTGGCAACAGTTATCATCATATTCCACTCTTCATAGCTTGAAAAAAAAAGTGGGATATATCATGTACCAAAGTGAATGACAGTTGCAAAAATTTAATGTGAAAAATTTAAAATTTTACACAAGGAAATAGAGATTATACAATCTTTACTGTATTGCCAAATTAGGGAGTTCAGTGGTAGTTATAATTAAATTGCTCCTATTTGAGAACTGCACAACATACTGCTCTGGAAATGGACTCATTATTTTCAGTAACCTTTTTCCATTTACAAAATGTTATCCAATTTTGCCAGATCATAAGGCATATGCCGGAGCAAAAAGCAGTGAGAATGAAATTACACGGTATAGTAAGGTAATGTTCAAGAATTTTCACTCGTTTTGTTCGACCATATAGGCTGGTTTGTGAGGCTTTGCTAACAGCCAAGGCTTTAGACTACAAGTCTTCCTATATGTGGTGTCAGTCATTCCATATCATACAGAAGATCATCAACAGTGCTGACTATAAGGTAAGATACAGTAACAGAGATTCGTCCCTTCCTCTCCAACTCTTCCCGGTTGCATGGCTCGATGGGCTGGTACACGCCCTGTAGCTTTCCTTGCTAATGGTCATGGTGCCATTTTCCATGTGATGGAATCCCTCATTCTGATAGATACTTCTTCAACTGAGGGACAGTCATTCTCTTAAAAGTTTCATAGGAGTCATCCATGATGGTTTGGTGAAACTTATAATAAGAAAAGATTGTGATTAATAAGTGATCAAAGTTAAGAAAAATAAAAAGTTTTGCGATCTAGTCAAGCCAAAGCAGTACAGTATGTTACACGCACATTCGATACTAGAAGTGAGTGGGTTCTGAAGTTGAGTTGAATTTTGTAACACGTGGGTACTTTCAGCTATAGTCCATAGCGAGAATTCTTCCTCCATTGGTATTAAAGTAGTACTGTAAAAGTGGAAGTTTTTGCGAGATTAATTTTTCATGCTCAGCCGAGTTAAACATAATTGCTCATCTTTAATTTTCATGGACAGTTAGGATAACTGTATTCATGTGAAAAATATTTCACATGGTTTTACTTTTGCGCAAGTGACTTGCCTTGCGAAATGCATGAAAATTTCAGAATTTCCACACATCAAAATGTTCCACATTTACAGTAGTTTTTAATTTATAAACGTGTGTACTTTCTACATTTCAGGGATGTCGTGATGTTCTGCGCCTGGTTCTAGAAACGGTTAAGGACATCCCCAAGAGTGTGAACGTATCAACCGGCAGACAATTGGATGCTGTCACAAAGGTGCATGTCATACACATTAGATTTATTGAGTTATTCAGACAAGTATTTAGTTACCAGCAGATTTATCAAAGATTTTGCTTAGAATTACCAGAATAGTGTAAACTGATAGTAATTGAAAGATCACATGTCCCTTCCTTGAATCATTGCAACTCCATGTTAATTTATAAATTTGACATACATTGTAGATACTTCAAAATTGGAGAAAATAAAATTGGTGTGCATATTATGTCTGCTGGTTGTACTATGTTACTTATCACAAATACATGACTGATGATGTTTGAAGGTTTGCATGGTGGTACGGGTATTCGTAGAAAGGGTTTACGGTTCACCATGTGGTAAGTCCTGAGGGACTATAGATAAAGTGGATAGAGACGAAGGTGAAATAGAGAGGCGAGAAAGTAGGAAAATTGGAGGGCAGAGTATCTTTCGAAATCTGGGTGAAGTCCTAAAAAGGACTGTAAACCAGAAGAGGTGAGAGGATTGAGTGGTGAAGAGATGAGTAGGCTTGAGTCGGCGAGAGGTGAGAAGACTTGAAGAGAAGACTCGACGTTTCGGGCAGCTTGAAATACATGACTGTGATACATATATAGTGTATGAGTAGCTGGATGCAGTGTAGTTGTCGTTTTCATATCAATATTTATGTAACCTTTTTTATGTTTAGTGTTTTATTTTAGTTTTAGTTTTATTTTTTTGTTTTAAATTCCTGATACTATTCTGTACTTTCCATTTTTATTTTGATTTACAAATATTTCAGTGTCACATCCCTACTTTAATCATAATTCTCTGACGACATAATGAATGATGAAGTGAAATTTAGATTGTGATAATATGACTGTGAAATATCCCCCTTTTTGATTCTTTGCATCACTGAAGGTTGTGTTACACATCATAGACAGGAACAATTGTCTGCTGCCAGCATACTTTGCAGAGACTGAGATCCTAAAGCTTTTTCCTGAAAATGGACCAGCCAAACATTGGGTAAGACCTCATTCTTCTGCTTTTCGTTTGATGTACATTGATAACATTGACTTATGAATAAAATAAAAAACAGTTTTTCCCAAATATTCTTATATGCATTCTACATATAAATACATGTAGCATATGCTACTTGATTCTAGAAAAAAAAGAAAGTTCTATTGAGGTTCACTGAGCAACGTAAGCCAGGCATTCTGTGATTTGTTAGGACTAGACCTTGGGTATTGTCTACTGCCAGCATTGTCCCAAGTGTAGATATCTGTGTTAGCACCTTTTACATATCTGTCCCTAGTCAAGTTTTCCTCAAAACAGTTCTTGCATTTGGCTTTCCTAAACCATAACACATTTGATAATGATTGCATAGTAACAGTACACAATTTTTTTTTTTTTTCAAAAGATGAATCCAAGCTTTACTGCGAGTACTCAAATTGCTCAAATTTATTTTCCTGTTTCCGTTAATCATCCCTTGGTTCCCTGCTCACAGGCTATTGGTGAGGAACTGGCTAACTATGTGGACTCCTTCAGACCTGTTGCAAATCTGGTCACAGTCACTGGTATGTATTGTACAGTTTTTCATCTTTCACTGTTGAAAGTTTACCTCTATTGTATATTGATCCATATATGAAGCAGTCTGAAATAAAATAATAATCCTGGTTTTTGTTCCACTGATTTATGTAGCAGTATTATATTTGGAAACTGTACATCAGATCTCTTTAGTTTGGAAAGTAGTCACTGTGTTTATTTTTATTTTTATTGTGTTTTTTTTTTTGCTGAGCCATTTGACATTTTTTAAATAGTTAATACAATGAGCAGTGCGCCTAGAAGTTCAACTGATTTATAGAGCAAGCTACATGAGCTCCTCAGCTGATGGATAGTGGCGCTATACATGTAGAAGACATCATTATCATTAAAATGCAGTTATCTTGGCATTTTTTTTTTATGTACAATTATTGTATGTTTACTTTTTTATGACATGATTCCTGCTGTTGCTATATCCTTATCCTATCTAAATTGTGGCTTTTTAAACATCAAAGCTATACTTATAGAAATGTGTTACCCTGTATGAATACCAGAAATTTATAGATAAACATTAGAATTTGTGTTTCTAGCATAATATATTTTATGTTCAGGACGTAGTCTACTGTTGCCTGTCATTGGTCATTCTAACAATACGAGTAACTCCTGGAGACTTGATCCTGTCACTCTGGCCTTCCCCACGAGAGGGCTCCTGCCATTTGATGCAGTAAGAATTTATCTCACTCATTCTCTTTTCCGAACACCATTATTTCATTTGGTCTATATTTTACGATGGCTTTCAGTCTCTCCCTTTGACCCATGCTACTATTCCGCTTCCCTCCTCATGTTCTGCTTTTTCTTTTCTTTCTCTTGTTTTTTCCATCTGTCTGTGCCTCCCCTTTTTTTCTCTCGTTACTAGTACCATGGAGGAAGACTGTAAAAGCTTGTTGGATAAATGATTCTTCATTTCTAAATCACAAATACTTGGTTCTGTGTAGACTGCCCACTTACTGAACAATTCATGATTGAAGAATCCTTGCAAATAGTCTCTGTATGTCCAGTTTTATGTATTTGTGTTTAACTTAAATAGATACTTTGTATTGTTTGTAATTAAATGTTAGTCCATTGGGTATTGGAACCAGGTGGCTCCTGTATAAAGTCTATGGGAATTTACAAATTCAGTAGTCAGTGGGTAATGATTGTTAATATTTTCAGCAGCAGATGCAAAGATAATTCAGTCATCGCTTGTTGTAGTTTAATTATCAAATACTTAGTTTAAATTAGGGGTCAGGCTCAACTAGCACATATGCTATTATATACCCCTTTAACCAACCAGTGTTCTTTGTTATTATTCTTATTATTTTTTTAATATATAAACATCATTATCAGAAACTTATATGTTGTACTTTTTAATGGTAGATTAAAAAACCAGTCCAGTATTGATCTTAGTCCCAGTATGCATTTAGATCATATGGAGATTTGTAATCGGAACAGTATGGAATAAGTGTATTATGCATGTATTATAAGAAGCATCAATTATTGCAATTTTGTTTTTGTATTTTGTAGGAGACAATCAAACCGCAGACAGGTCTGCTACGCTATGTCTTGAAGCAGCCTTACTCCAGAGATATGGTCTGTACCATTCTAACACTCAACAAAGGGGTAAGATGCATACAAATTGTGAGATTTTTGATACCCTGGAGTACCAACTAAAATTCCTCATTTTGTTCTCTTTTTTTTTTTTTCATTACTGTACCTTGGGTACAGCAAAACACAGGAAAATATTTTCTTAGTTTTTTGTGCGAAAAATGTCAATCGGTTTAAGAAATTCATTGTTGTGCATTGTCATACGTCATGAAAGAAGAAAAAACCAGAAGTGGGATTGTTACTGCCGATCGTGACATAAAGTGGCCATGACAACATTGCATAACTGTATTCTGATAGACACGCGAATCCAGGTGATGACGGTACCCCGGGCCAAGGTGTGCCAAATCAAAATTGGAGACTTCATAGGAGAAATTTGCGAAGACACTATTTTGCTCTAACTCACAATTTTCAAGAATGTTTTTCAGTAGGTGAAGTTGAATGCAATAGAAGTGACAATTTTTTTTTTAACCCATAGCAGTACAGGGCTTTCTTGAGGTCTAAATTAATCATCTTCATTCCTCAAATTGGCAACAACAATTATTTTCTTCTGAGCTTACATAGTTTGAAAGAAATAAATATGGATATAGCATAAACCAAAATGAATTATAATTGCAAAATTTTAATTAGAAATTGCCAATTTGAACACAGAAATAGTGATTATATATTTTTCACTGCATTGCCAATTTAAAGAGTTTAATGATTAGTTACAATTAAACTGCTGTAATTCGAGAACGCTACACCATATGGCGTTGGGAATGGTCTCAAAGTCTTCAGTGAATTTTTATCTTTCTGCTCATGTATAGTGTGTAATGCCCAGCATTCTGGACCAGCAGATACTGTAAAGGCATCTCCTAAAGGAGATACTGTACCTCTATGGGTTAAAGAATTAAAAAACAGGTTGTATAAGCAACAGGTATTTCAGCTCACCACTCCTGTTGCCTTGCAGCAGCAACAACATTTATGACACTAGGCTTTTTGCTGCATGTTATCTAGCCACAATAAATTGATAAACTATTCAGTAGAAATATGTTAACCCATTCGTGACAGGACATTATTTAAAGCCTAATTTGATCAGCTTTTATTCTTCAAATTGGCAACACCAACATTTTTATTTTATTGCTACATTTTTCTTATAAAATGTCATGTATCTGAAATGAATATAAATTGACAGAAATTATGATGAGAAGTCAAAAAGTTGCCAATTTGCAGGGGAAAACGGTGATTTTAAACTTTCTATCACATTGCCAATTTAAGGATTTTAATGCTTATTTTCCTTTAAAAATATTTCAGCATCAAACAACGAATATTGACGCAACCAGAATGGGCACAGTTTGTGTAGAACTTTTTGCTCTTTCTGCTCATGTATTTGGTATGATGTTTAGAGCTTTACATCAAAAGATATTAGGCCAAACCACAAAATGTGGACCTCTGTCACGAATGGGTTAATTCAGACTTTTTATTTGTGATAGAAATATCTCTCCTTTTGATTCAGACTTTTGCAGTATAGAGTGGAATAATAATTGTATCTGTCTATTTTTTTCTTCTTCTTTTTAGCAAAAGCAGAAGAGTGTTCCTCTTGAGGAAGAGATTGCCAATTTGCTGATCATAGCGATGGAGAAGGCAGAGCTGCAAGACGGCAACCAGTCTTCATGGCCTATGGCACCCTGGCAGCACCTCTCAACACAACTCATCATATTTGCTCTGTTCCAGTTTGTTAGTTTTCCTAGTATGGTTAAGTCATTACATGAGAAGGTATGTTTTCTTTCCACAGTATAGTTCAGTCCATACATTCTGCAAATTGATTCTGTTTTGTGAACTGCATGTATGGTCTTTGTAAAATGCATGGTCATATATAATCATGTTATATTATTGCAAAGCTGAAGTCTGTTAATCTAAATTGGAATTAATTTTGTTTACGGTTGGTGTCTGATTGCACGGAACATGCAGGCCTACCTGGCATTAATTACGATATGCAAAAATTAGGGCTGATTAGTTTTCCTGCTGTTATGGATTGTGACATTTTTTTAGGGAGGAGAGGTGTTGTGTTTTTGGGGGGGGGTTTTTTTGCTTCATATTTTTCTCTCTTTTGATTTTACATGTTATTTTGCCAAAATAGTTAGGATAAAAGGAAGGTTTCCTGTGGTTCAAAATTTACATGTACTTTCTCTTCTCTAGAATACAGCAATCCAAATAGGGCATTGATTTGTGTAAAAGATAATGTATTCCAGTTTGTGTAATATTCTTTTTCTCTTTCTTCTGCTTAAACAGCTAAGTGGTAGGAATCTAAGGAAAGGACGAGATCGCTTGATGTGGGTACTGCTTCAGTTCATATCAGGTAGCATCAAGAAAGCTCCTCTCTCTGATTTCCTGCCAGTGCTCAGCCTTGCTGATCTCCTCTACCCAGAGAAAAAGGTTTGTTGGTTACAAAACATCAGTCGGTTAAGAGCAAGAAGGACAGTTGGGTCGTCTAGTGAAACGGCAAGGTTCAAAAAGATGTAATGTAAAAAGAACGTAAAATGCTTATAAGAGTCTGATTTAAAATACTGATATGTCCCATTTAGTAAATATGACATATTTGTCATTCTCTCTACCACAAATATGAGATTCAGCAGTAGAGGGTGACGTTTCCTGCATACCACGCAGGTCAGCACATGCGCAGACACAAATCCTGTACCGACAATTTGACAAGATTTCTTCCGGCTTCCATAGAAAATGCACAGCCAGGTTAACAAATCCCCCATAAACTCTCCTGATAATTCATTAGATCTATGCAGGTAGCATCAGAATTTGTTGCTTGCATTTTCTAGGCTCAAAAACTATCATTTTAATGGGACTTGGTAAGATTCCACCCATTATGTTTGCATAGAAACAGGAAGTGCCCTTGTCTACGCTTTGTGTGGGAAATATCACCCTGTACTGTTGAATATCATATTTGCTTCATAAGATTTTACCATTTAAACATAATCTGTATATTTGGAAGATTACATCTGAAATTGCTTGCAAACATTGCAAAAGAGATGAAAATACTTTCCATGATTTACTGTACTGTCCTGCAGTAAATGCGTTCTGGTGTGAAGTCAAATATCTTATCTATTCTGTTTATAATTTATATATCGATATTAATATAATAAAATATTAGATATTGGATATGACATTGATATGAAAATATGATTCTTAATATTATCCTATTGTTCGCTCAATATTTACAAGGTGTATGTTTTAAGTAATTTCACATCTAAACAGTACAATCCGGTAGTTATGTTTCTTGAATTTAAAAGAGATCTTTTGGAAAATGTGAAATACTTCATAAAGAAAAAACGACTTAAGTTTTCAGAGGAAAAGTATGCAAGATTAACAAAATTTTGAAGAAGATTACATTTACGAAATTTGAAGATATGTATTATCGTATATATTTCACGACTTTGTTCAGTTATGTAAACTATGTAATATTATTGAGTTATTTTAAATAATAAATTCCTTGTCCGGGGGAAAAAAAAAAAATTGCGGTAGGGAGAATTGAAGTTGCTAAAATGTTCTTATCCATTCTAGGGTCTTCCTGTGCCTGATATCAACCAGTCAATGTGTACCCATGTCTTCTCCATGGCTTGCATCTGGAATCATCTAGACCACAAGAAAGAGAAGGAAAAGGAGAAGGAGAAATCATCATTGCAGAGGCCACCTCCTCCAGCCATCAAAACACACCTAGAGTGAGTGATGGAAAGATTAGGGGGAAGGAAAAAAAGAAAGAGAGAGAGAAATTTATAGAGAAGGAAAAAGAGAAGGAGAAATCATCATTACAGAGACCACCTCCTCCAGCCATTAAAACACACCTAGAGTGAGTGATAGAAAGATTTTAGGGGAAAGGGAATAGAAAGAATAAGAAAGAGAGAGAGTTAAAGAGAAGGAAAAAGAGAAGGAGAAATCATCATTACAGAGACCACCTCCTCCAGCCATGAAAACACACCTAGAGTGAGTGATGGAAAGGTTTTAGGGAAAGGAAATAGAAAGAATAAGAAAGAGAGAGGGTTAGAGAGAAGGAAAAAGAGAAGGAGAAATCATCATTACAGAGGCCACCTCCCTCAGCCATCAAAACACACCTAGAGTGAGTGATGAAAAGGTTTGGGGAAGGGAAATAGAAAGAATAAGAAAGAGAGAGAGAGTTAAAGAGAAGGAAAAAGAGAAGGAGAAATCATCATTACAAAGGCCACCTTCTCCAGCCATCAAAACACACCTAGAGTGAGTGATAGCAAGGTTTTGGGAAGGGAAATAGAAAGAATAAGAAAGAGAGAGGGTTAGAGAGAAGGAAAAAGAGAAGGAGAAATCATCATTACAGAGGCCACCTCCCTCAGCCATCAAAACACACCTAGAGTGAGTGATGGAAAGGTTTGGGGAAGGGAAATAGAAAGAATAAGAAAGAGAGAGAGAGTTAAAGAGAAGGAAAAAGAGAAGGAGAAATCATCATTACAAAGGCCACCTTCTCCAGCCATCAAAACACACCTAGAGTGAGTGATAGCAAGGTTTTGGGAAGGGAAATAGAAAGAATAAGACAAAGAGAGACACACAGAGAGACAGATGTATTGTACAGAAGAAGCCTTCACTGTAGTTGCCTTTTTCCCTATCCCTAGCCATCAAAACACACTCAGAATGAGTGGTAGCATGGTGTTTTTTTTAGGAAGGGGAATAGAAAGAACAAGAGAGACAGGAAGAAGTCTTCTATTCAATGCAGTTGCCACTTCCCCTTGCCATCAAACCACACAGAGTGAGTTATAGAAAGGTTTGGGGGAAGGGAAATAGAAAAAAAAAATAGAAAGAGAGACAGAAATGTAAAGAGAAGGAAAAAGAAAAAGAGGACCAAAGCTTTCAATTCAGTGCTGTTGCCACTTCCTACAGCTTTCAGAACAAACCAAGAGTGTGGGATGGAAATATTTTTAGGAAGGGAAATGAAAACAGTAAGAAAGGGAGAGAAAGAGAGAGACAGAGACATAGATACAAGTAGAAAGAGTGCTCAGCAAAATGTCTGCTTTGGAGAGAGAGAGAAAAAAGAAAAACTGAGAGGAAGCAGAAGTGCATTTAAGAGGGTGAAAGAAGGAGAGGAAACAAATGATTTTGACAAATATAAAACTGTGATTGAATTTTGGATTTTCCTACCTGATATGTACAGTCCACCATCAGACCATCTGGTGTTTCTCATACTTGTTCATTGGTTTAATGAAAAATGAATTTGAATAAAGTGTGCTGAGGTTGGGGGAACGTGAAGAGCAAAACAGAGGAGAGAAGGAATGATGTACAGATTTTAGAAATTGGAGAAGAAATACCATATTCAACATTTTCTTTCATACTTTAAAAAAAAAAAAGCTTTGCATCGACCTTGCTTTTAATCCTGTGCTGTTGTCACTAGAATCCTCTCCTTTAAAGGTAACAGTTGTGTGTGTTTTTTATTTGATTTGTTTTTTTATAGATTTTTGCAGCAGACATACAAGACCCAGCATCTCCCCCTTTCAGACTTCAGGATAGCGTTACAGTTCAATGCATGTAAGTAGCCTGATTTGGTTTCAGTATAATTCACATTTTCCGTAGACCCTAGGTTGAGTTATCTCGGACTTAATATTCAGTGCATTAAACTTATCATGCTTTTCACATGCATGTACATGTATATCAGAAATGATGATATGATTTTCCATTCAGTTTATCTTTGCTTTTTAAAAAAATGTCAAAATATACTACTGGACTTCCCATCTACTGCTGAACATTCACCAGTTCATCACAACCAAACGCTCAAGAATGTCTTGTGAAAACTTGCAAGTATGAATTTCAGCAAGGAATTACCTATAAAGCTTCCCACCTTCATTTCAAGATAAATCCAACCCTCAAAAATACTCGGCCAAGATTCTTCACACACCGGTATATTCCACAAAATAGAGTATATACAGTGAGTCTGATTATTCCACTAAATGTAATCCGTAAAGATCCACCATATCACACATTAGCTCCTGCACACGCTTTTCCAATAAAGTTCCTATTATTTGGAGATTGTGTTCAACATTTTTTTTCTTCCATTTAGACTCCACAGTGGATGAAATGTTGACCCGTCCACTCCAGACCCTTGTAGATTACATCTACTGTACCAACGCCAACTCTACCGTCCCCCTGCCTGGTCCAGCTACCTGTGTGGCCGTAGGATTGACTGTACCCATTCCACTCTCACTCCTGGATTCGCTAACCGTCCATGCAAAGATGAGGTATGCTGACAGCACCTGACAGGACATAGTTTATATAGTCTAGAAGAAATAAAACAAATCTACTGTGCATCATACTTAATTTTCATTAGGGTTTAAAGAATGCCAAATTCGATGATCTTACCTTAGACCTTTGTTCGTTTTGTCCACATGTGGACATCGATCCGCGTGTATTTTGTGTTGACGGGTCTTTCTCGGTAGATGCACTTTGTAATTCTGAAAGAATATCCCCATAGGGAAGAAGGTCTTTAACAATATTCTGTTGTAACTTTTGAATCTGAGCTTCACTAGAGCAAGATTTGTTAAGGATGGTACACCAAAGTTTAGGCACTACTCACGGAGTACAAGCTGCTGGTCTGTTGCTCAGAGTAAGGCATTGTTCTGATATTTTTTTCCACGCTCTCCTTTCTGCGGGCAGGGTAACTGATTAAGTAACTCTCACAGCCAATTTATCGAGCTTGGCTAGCCCCACGTTCATTCCTGTGTCATAAATATCACCATCTTTTTTAGAGGTCAAATTTTGTGGAGTTAGGATTGAAATCGACGTCTGGGTCTTAATGGGGCACAGGGGTTACCCCAGTAGATCCATCCCCTGATGAGACATTCATATCAGTGGGCCCACCCAGAAGGCTTAAGATATTTTCATCCGGGTGGTTGGGATACATGCCGCATGTCCACCATCATGATCACTAGGAGCTGGACTTTTGTCACTAAGCCGCCTTATTTCCACAGCCTGAAAAAAATTAGGAAGCAAATAAAGTCTTCCCCCAAGGGAAGAACATGCGGATCTGGTTCCAGCCGGACGTCTTCACCTGCCATGCAGAGAGCATGTACAATGTACTTGTATAAACTTCAACTGTCGTCAGTACCTGCACACAGTGATAAAGATGAATACCGCACGAAACACAGTTCCTTTTAACCCATTCGTGCCAGAGGTCCACATTTTGTGGTTTGGCCTAATATCTTTTGATGCAAAGCCCTAAAAATCATACCAAATACATGGGCAGAAAGAGCAAAAAATTCTACACAAACTGTGCGCATTTTGGTTGCGTCAATATTCGTTGTTTGATGCTGAAAATTTTTTAAAGGAAAATAAGCATTAAAATCCCTAAATTGGCAATGTGATAGAAAGTTTAAAATCACTGTTTTCCCCTGCAAATTGGCAACTTTTTGACTTCTCATCATAATATCTGTCAATTCATATTCATTTCAGATACATAACGTTTTATGAGAAAAATGTAGCAATAAGATAAAAATGTTGGTGTTGCCAATTTGAAGAATTAAAGCTGATCAAATTAGGCTTTAAATAATTCCTGTCACGAATGCGTTAAAGCTGCTCAGGTTCAGTACTTCATTGGAAGTTACTTTGAATTCCTTTGTGATCCCACTGCCAGAACACCTGCGATTTTGTATGAGTGTTTTGTAGTAGACTCTATTAAGATGGATTGATACAAATGAGCCTTCCATAGCGGAAGGTATCTAATAACCCTATAACACTGAAATAAATGATAGAAATAATCATTTAACCCATGTAAGTGAGAAAACTAGAGATGAAACCAAATGAAAATAAAATGCATGTTAGATAAATACCAACTATTTAACAGACTTATCAGACATTTAAGGTAAATGGCTTGTTTTTTTTTTTCCCCTTTTTTGTCAGTATTCCCCCTCTTTTTGTATTTGAAAATTTTTCCGTTGATATCTGATACGTGAATAAAAATCCAGTGTTTGGAGACAATTAAAAATTATACTCAACCTTCAAATATTTCTTTAATGTATCCTTATACAGTGTAATTCATCTGATTGTGAACAAGATTCTCCAGTGGCACAAGCACCCCGGGACTGCCTTGTCTCCAGCCCTGGTAGAAACATACAGTCGTCTGCTGGCATACATAGAGATTGAATCACTTGGAATCAAAGGATTCACTTGTAAGTTAGATTTTTTTTCTTTCTTTTTGTTTTTATTGCAAACTAAATGTATACATCAGCGATTGTTATATCTATTCAATGTATAATAAATGAACAATCTCTGAAAGAGAGAGAACAAAGTGCCTCACATGTGCTATCCTTGATCATGAGATGAACATTATGTTGTGTTAGACAAAAGCATACCCAGGATGGTTTTGCAAATGGTGGTATTCAGTGATAGATATCTTGATGATAACATCTTATATTTCAAAACCTTTATATTCCTGGCTGTATATTTATCTTTCTGAACATCTTTATACAACACAAACATCAAAATTCAACAAACTATTAAAGGCATTGGCTAACTTTGTGAGTAGCTGATTTAAAAAATTCTCAAACTAAGATGAAACATGTGTATGAGTACTTGTATTTGTACTCAAAAACCCTGAAACCAACCATAATTTAGAATGAAATAGTGTAAGTTAGACGCAAACGGCGATTTTATTATCCTTCGTCTCACGAGACAATCACTGAGAGGACCACTTTGCTTGAATTTGAAAATGCCGTTATGTGCCTCCCGCCGCGTGATATGTCAATACACACAGTACGGTAAGGTGAGTCATACGTGCATGCGCACTCCTTATGTCTATTCTGTGCAACCGACCATCGTATATTTTTCAAACATTGGTTCACATCTTTTATATTTAAAAATACTTCCTGTGGATATTATACTTTGAAACTTTCGGACTGGTATTTTTACACTATAACCCTTATGTTTATCCTATTTTCAAGTAACAAAAACAAGATTTTTTTTAAATCGTAACAATGTTAACCAATGCCTTTAAATCAAGCCTCCACAAGGTTACCGGATCCCTTTAATCCTATGCAGGTAGCGTATTCCCAAAGGTATGTGAAGTGAGAGCATGGGGCATTCTGAACACTCTTTTAGAGCTGCTGAGCTATCGTCTGCATCACATCCAACCTCACTTCAGGGTGCAGCTCCTCTGTAACCTGCACAACCTGAGCACGCTACCCCAGGCTAACCATAACCAGCTCTTCTACTGGTCAGTAAGGAACGGTTGATGATGATGATGATGGTGATGGTGATGATGATGATGATGATGATAATGATGATAGTGATGATGATGATGATGATGGTGATGATAATGGTTAAGACTGTAACCTACACAACCTGAGCACGCTACCCCAGGCTAACCATAACCAGCTCTTCTACTGGTCAGTAAGGAACGGTTGATGATGATGATGATGGTGATGATGATGATAATGATGATGATGATGATGATGATGATAATGGTTAAGACTGTAACCTGCACAACCTGAGCACACTACCCCAGGCCAACCATAACCAGCTCTTCTACTCGTAGGGAATTGGGGTGTTGCTTGAAGTGGTGATGAAGGCGGGGAATGATGACAAGGATTCTGGTGATGGTGTTAGTGATGGTGATATTGGTGATGATGCTGATGATGACAATTAAAGTTCTTATTGTAATGATTAGTATGTAAGTGATGATGGTAGTGATGGCAATGATGATAATAATGGTAATGATGGAGATGATGATGATGATGATGATGGTAATGATGATGATGATGATGATGATGATGGTAATGATGATGATGATGATGATGATGATGATGATGATGGTGATGATGATGGTAATGATGATGATGATGATGATGATGGTGATGATGATGGTAATGATGATGATGATGATGATGATGATGGTAATGATGATGGTAATGATGATGATGATGATGATGATGATGATGGTGATGATGATGGTAATGATGATGATGATGATGATGATGATGGTAATGATGATGATGATGATGATGGTGATGATGATGATGATGATGATGATGGTGATAATGGTGATGATGATAATGATGGTGATGATGATGATGATGATGATGATGATGGTGATAATGATGGTAATGATGATGATGATGGTAATGATGATGATGATGGTAATGATGATAATGATGGTAATGATGATGATGATGATGATGATGATTATGATGATGATGGAGATGATGGTAATGATGATGATGATGATGATGATGATGACGGTAATGATGATGATGATGATGCAATGATGATGATGATGATTACGATGATTACAATTAAAAGTAATTGTTATGATGATTAGTACGTAGGTGATGGTGATGATAACAGTGATAATGTTGATGATGGGGATGGTCATGATGCTAATGATAAGAATTAGACTTTTATAATGGTTAGTATGTAACTGTTGATGATGATAACAATGATAATGATGATTATGATGTTGATGATCTTTATTATTTCTACAATTAACACTGCCTATTATCACTAATGTACCTGCAGTTTACTTCCTGCCTCATTTATGTAGAAATTGTGTTTAAAAGGACTACACTGTACACTGTATTTCATCACACAGTATACAGTCCGACCTCGCTTATCCAGCCGCATCGGAACCGGCATCCATCTGTATAAGTAAAATGGCTGGATTTGAGAGTAATGTAGTGGGACACCTTTTCTATGAAAAGGCTCTACCCTATAAATTTTCAGGGTAGAGCAGTCAGTTGCTGTAAAATATCTATTTCCTTGGTGTTTTGGATGATTTTAAATAATGAATAATATTTTTCTGTTTGTAGGAGATGAAAATAAAATAAAACAAAACAGAAAATTGCCCACAGTGTTTCTGTCTCCCAGGCTTTTAGGTGAATTGGATGAAAAATAAAAGAGGGAAGCTGGCCGGAAGATGCGGCCGGTTAATAGAGGAGTCCGGATAAATGAAGGCTGGATAAGCGAGGTCAGACTGTACATGTACAATGTACATGTAGCTTACTATTTGTGTGAGTGACAATGAGTAACTTCTCATCTCATCTTTCCTAACCCTCTACCCATCCAGCATTGAGAGCACAGCCCTGCGTATCATTACAAGTCTGGGAAGTGCAGAGGTTCAGCCGCAGCTCTCTCGGTTTCTCAACCAACCCAAGCAGTTGTTATCTCAGGAATCAGAGGAGTTGAACAGGGCTGTGGTCTTGACACTGGCCAGAGCTATGCATGTCACAGGTACAACCATCTGTACATTTGGAATTTGAAGGAGATAATACTGATTGTATGATAGGCAATTGGATTTTAAAAGAAACTGGAAGGTATTCTGCACAGTTGATTGTATCATGAAAAAGATTGATTGCATATTTTGATTTTTTTAGAAACACCTGTATATGATTAAATTGATACCATATTGTAGAAAATCACAAGTAATTGAAATAATTACACATTAATCAGGATGACCATTTTAACTTTTTTTTCAATTCAATTCAATTCAATTCACTTTATTCACATCCATAAAAAAAGAAAACAAAGTAATACAATACATTGCAATGGGTGTAAAGGGAAAGAATACGATAATAAAACAAGACGAAAGATTAAAATGTAGTGGACGTAGGAGATCGGCAAAGGCCAAAGACCTGTCGAGGCCGATCCCCTTTATGTCTACATTTTAACAACAAACAATAACATGATCAGAAAAATTAAGGCAGAACAAAACAAAACAAAACGGATGAACGAACATGACAAAAAAAGTATTAGTCTACATTGTGAGAACAAGGTAACATTAAAAGAAACAAGCAAACGAAAAAGAAACAAAAAACAAAACAAAAAAAACAATAAAAGACACAACAGGCATAAAATCATGTAGGTGTAAATGGTGAGTTGATAAGATATGATTTATATTTACGTTTAAAGGATGATAATGATGGACAATCTTTTTGCAGAGACAAAATTTGATGCAGGTCTGCCAGTATTTCTAGTTTTATTTGTCATATCAGAGCATTTCAATAGCCAAACTTTCATTTCGAATAGTTACTATGAGACCTCCCTTACTTCTTGATAGATTGGTTCCACTCCAATTTTTATTTAAACTTCAGTTTCATTTCAATAGTCAATTCCAATTCCATGTCCACATTTCATTGTACATTCCAGTTCCATTTCCCATTCCGATGTAAATTTCATTTCTTTTGTATTTCGTCCCTTTCCCTGCAGGCTCTGAGACCCTGAGTGGTACATGGTGTACAGATATTCTCTCTACACTCGTTAGTAACACTCCTCACAGCTGGGCTAGCCACACACTCAAGTGTTTCCCTTCAGCACTGCAGTTCTTCTTTGAGCAGCGCAACATGCCGACTGAGATGAGGGGACTGAAGAGGGCGATAGAAGATGAATACAAGAGATGGACAAGTAAGCACATGTCCTGTCAGTTATCACAGGATCGGCAAAAGGAATCGTTGCTCCTAGTCATAACCGATCTGAGACGTCTTTTTTAAATCAGAGATTTATTTGAATTTATTCACATTAATTTGTTTTCATTTGCTGATTGAACTTGTGGTATTATCTTTATTTCTTCGAATGCCATATGTGATGTGTTTCATGTGCTAATCTTTTACATTAATTTGTATATGAACTCATTATGGAGAGTGTACAGGTTATTATTTTTTCAAAATTGCTTGGCATTGTTTTTTTTCCAACATTTCTTTTTAAATACAAATATATTTTTCATATTCATAATTTCACAAGAAGACTACTGAAAGTGTTCATTATCTTGTGTAATAATTGATATGAATAATATGGTTGGTGTGGATTGTGCTATTGTATGATTTTCATTTTCAGGCATGATGTCAGATTCAGAGAGGATTCGTCATTTCTCTAATCAAGGCACACCTCCTTACTTCCTGTGGTGAGTTGACAGACACTTCATGACAATGATTTTGTGTTGAATAGTTAAAAGACCATGTCAGCTCCATCTAGAACAAAACCTTGTCTATCCGATTGCAACAGTTCTTCCATACCAGTATTATAGGCTGTTCTTCAATATATAGGAGTCCTACTTGTATCATTGTAACATATAAATCCATGTATATTTTACATGAATTTGATAAAATTGGCAGGAGAAAGAGTAGATATCATGTTTGATTTCATTCATGTAGTAGAATGGGCTTTAACTACATGCAACCCCTCTCTTCCAAGAGAAGGGATGGACTACTGCTTTACAACAAGATGCATGGTAAAGAAACTGTCTCTATGTGTATACACATAGTTCTAAGGCATCAGGATCTAATGAAAAAAAAATGGTTTTGATATAATGGCATTTTTAAATGGCATGTTCATCTAACATCACTTATTAACCCATTCATGACAGAGGATCCACATTATGTGGTTTGGTCTAATAACTTTTGATGCAGAGCTCTGAATATCATACCAAATACATGAGCAGAAAGAGCAAAAAAATCTACACATATTGTGCCCATTTTCGTTGCATCAATATTTGTTGTTTGATGCTGAAATTTTTTTAAAGGAAAATAAGCATTAAAATCCTTAAATTGGCAATGTGATGAAAATGTTAAAATTATATTTCCCTGCAAACTGGAAACTTTATGACTTCTAATCATACATTCTGTCAATTTATATTTATTTCAGATACATGATGTTTTAAAAGAAAAATGTAGCAATAAAAGAAAAATGTTGGTGTTGCCAATTTGAAGAATTAAAGCTGATCAAATTAGGCTTTAAATAATTCTTGTCATGTCTATCCCTGTGTTTATCTGTATCAGTATCATCTGGAAGATGCTGCTCGTCATGGATACGGAGCGCATCTCACCCACCGTGGTGAAGGTCTTAGAGGCCATCGGTCCTAGGAACTTGTCCAGTCATATCAGAACATTTGCTGATTATCTAGTCTGTGAGTTCTCCAGGTCTGCAGGTGGACAACATGTCAATATGGTTAGTCTTTGCTTTACACATAGCTTGATTTGTGGAAATTGGGGGGGGGGAGAGAGGTAAGGAAAGGGGTTGTCAGTGGCTTTGAGTTAATTGTGACGGGGAGGGGGGGGGGACCCTCAAGTTACATAAGGACCTTTCAGTGGCGGCACCAAGGGGGGGGCATGGGGGGGCATTTGACCCCCACTCAGAAGCTTTGCCCCCCCCCCCCCCCCCAGTTGCCCCCCCAGAAATTTTGAGGACTGAAAAGAAAAATTATACAGTAATTTGTAAATAAGTAGATGTTGTCATAAGCATCATATTCAAGCTGTGAAGTACTCTAAAATGCCATTTTCCACTCTTCAAAACTTCGATTGAAAACAAAAAAAGTGGTTATTTTTGGCTCGCTCGCTTCGCTCGCTCGTCATATTTAAAAATTTCTTTTCTAAAATGCGATTAAAAACAGGAAAAGTAGCCATTTTTGGCTCGCTTGCTCGTCATATTTTTAAATTTCTTTTCTAAAATGCAATTAAAAACAGGAAAAGTAGACATTTTTGACTCGCTCGCTTCGCTCGCTCGTCATATTTCAGAATATTTATTCAAAAATGCGATTAAAATCCAAAAAAGCGGTTATTTTTTTTCGCTCGCTCGCAAAATTGATATTAAAATGTGTGTAAGAGGGAAAAAAATAGTCCAAAAATTCAATTATCCACCCCCCTCCCCAAAGTGGATTTACGCCGGCGACTAAAACTCACGCTTCACGCTCGCTTTCGAACCATACAAAAAAATTAAAGATATGGGACTACACACAGTTTTTTAGACCTAGACAGAAAAATATTGTTTCTTTTGTGAATTTTTCAATTAGATAATCTGAAGGACATTTAGTCACACCAAATTAAAAGAAAGTATTCAATAATAAGTTGCTGAAAAGGTATAAAAATCTCAAATATGTGGTGCTGGACAAATTGTAACGTGACTAACCATAACGTTACTAACCAAGATTTTAGTCTCTACTTTAAAAAATAGAGAGGTAAACTTTAAAAAAAAATGGGGTAAACATTTGTCATCATTTAAGAAGTAATACTGATATGGCTCTTAGTTTGAGGTACGTCACAATAAGGAGGAATATTTTTTCAAAGACTTTTTTTTTCTCAAATCCTTTTTATGTAACGTTACTAACCGTGGTCGTTCTCAACATCTCTGATATTATTCAGTTCCTTTTGATTTCTTAATGTATTGTAGACCTGGGGAGGGTGAATATATATTTACAAGATTAGGACTTCAGATGAAATAGCTATTGAATTAGCTGTATCAAAAGTATCAAAATTTGCTTAAATGTAACGTTACTAATCATGGAATTGCCCATAAGTGTTTAGAAAATCTGTGCCTACAGATACCATCCACCTCGATCCAACTTGGGAATTAGAAAATATAAATGTAATCGTTTTCATGTTTATTTTCAGTGTGTTGAGAAGCTGAATGCTATGGTGTGGAAACTGAACATCATCACCCTCGACAGACTGGTTCTCAGTTTGGTAAGTCAATGAAGCTCAACCGGGTCAAGACATGATGTACTAAACCACTCAGAGATATTCAGTCGTGGGCTTTCATGGGGAGTGGATCATAATTTGCTGACACCAGACTTTGTAAAATGCACTGGAAATACCTGTAATAGAGCTACATTTCTGGAGCACAGCAAAACAAGCTGTCCCACCATAAACATTCTTCGGCCTGCTTCGGGCATTCTCGGGCCAGGGAAAGTGAGATAATGACTTTGCCATATGGGGCAAAGGGTGGAATATACAGAGCATTACATAAGGTCTGTTGGTCATAAAACTCACAGTGATGGACAACACCTGTCACTGGGTAAGCACCCATGGTGTCAAATTCCCCATGAAAGCCCACGACTAAGCGTCTTTAAAACACTTAATGAAAACAGTATATCTGAACTTGTTGCTGACACACTTTCAATGAAAAAGGTCATGACTGAATAAGAATGTAACAAACTACACTTCCTGTAATTAACAACATGCTCCTGCTATCCAACATTCCAAAGCAACAACAGTGTTAATTACAGGATCACACCTTTTAATCATGTAGTTAATTCACTCATGCATTGTAGATTGCAATACCAGGAATTGATTCCTTGTTAATATCTGTCAATCAAGTAGATTTGAAAATCGAACATCCCTCTTTCAATCACATTTCTCAAAGTCACATTCAAGCTTATGTGGAATGGAAAGAAAACAAACTGTTGCTTCTTTGGTCTGGGTTTTTTTGTTGTTTTTTTGTTGTTGTTGTTGTCGTAAGTTAAATCTTTTAGCTGATTTTTACATCTGTAATGGTGAAATAATGCTACTGCATAATAATGCAAAGGAAATCTTTTCTGTTTTTTCCATTTAAAATACAGTAAACTGGTGAAGAAAAACAGATAAAGACAGGATTGTAGATTGGTAAAATTTTGATAAATTACTTCTTGAAAAGAAATGGACAATATTATTGAGGTTCACCCTGTAAATTATTATTATTATTATTATTATTACTTATTATTCATGCTGCGCTTTTCCCATAAGGCCCAAAGCGCTTACAATAATCAAACATTAAACATATAATCAAATGTATATCCTAAACTACAAACTGCAAAAAAGATGGGTTTTTAATGCTTTTCTGAATGTTGTATGATTGTGAGTGGCAAATCATTCCAAATATAAATTAGGGTGAGGATGATGGTAGCAATAATGATTATTCATAGTGATATACATGTATTGATCTTTTATCTTCTAGGCTCTTAGAAGCCATGAGGGAAACGAGGCTCAGGTCGGTTTCTTCATTATCCAACTCTTGATTCTCAAACCCAATGAGTTCAGGACCAGAGTGAGTGACTTTGTAAAAGAGAACTCTCCTGAGCACTGGACCCATTCAGACTGGCATAGAAGACATATGGACTATCATAGGGTAAGTTTACTTTGAATTGTACATGTCTGTGTGTCCTAATGTGAATGACTGAATAAATGAATGGATTGATGGATGGATGGATGAATGACTTTAGGACTAGAGACAGTGACTTATTTAGGATTAATGCCGATGATGTATACTTTTAAACCTAGAAGACCCGGGCTATTTCTGGTCTAGTTATCCCTGGGGGGGCATTATGGCCCCCTCCCCATGATCTCGGCCATGGATCGCCGGATTGGCACGAAAATTGGCATGAGGGTAGAGAATAATGTAATCTACAAGGCTATATGGTTAGATTTTATCAAATTGTTTTGTTTTATTTTACATGAATTAATTTATGCTAATTTATGCAAGAAATCATAGTTTTGGCTATATCTCACTGAATAAAGCTTTAGGAACAATGATTTTTGGTACAAATGTTTTTCATAGCATTCACATCGACTCCTTTACTAAAAAAATTGGTTATCAATTTTTTTTGTTATGTATTCTATTGTTTTACAAATTCCTTATGTATTTCTCTTTTTTTTTTAAACGTCTTTGTGTGGGTGTGGGATGTGTGGGTGTGAGTATGTGTGTGTATGTCTGTGTGTATGTCTGTGTGTGTGTATGTCTGTTGAAAAAAAAAAAAAAAGTGTGTGTGTGTGTGTATGTATGTGAGAGTGTGTGTTTGATGTTTCTCACTATTTTAGAAAGAGTAATTAATCTTTCCTGACAGTATTTACATAATTTTGAAGTTTCTAATTTTGCCCATAGGTTTGTACACAGTCATATACAGAAATAGTGAAATTTTAACGACTTGTGTTCGTAATCTGACACCAGCACCGTACATTGTAGGTCCGATTGACATAAATTTGGCATCAAAACGTGCGGGAAGGATCAGAGAAAAAAGTCATTGAATCTCAGATCGATACATCTAGTCGTTGCGGAGTACCGTCAAAAATTCAACAGGGGGGCCATTATGGCCCCCCCCCCCCCCCCCCGGGTTATATTAGGGTTAAGGCACATAGTACAATTGCTACATATTTCATCAAGTCATGTGATGTTCTATATCAATTGTGTTGACTTAGTAAGTCTCATAACTTGCTCATTTTAAGAAATTAAGTAAAATCAGTAAGCATTCAATTGATTTATCATTGTGACCATTGCAAGGCAGAGGAACATCTTTCTGCTGTTTTTTTATTATTATGCATAATAAAAGCATCATGTATCTTGATTAAATATCAATGGTTTACGGAGTGAAAGTAGTGAAAGATATGCAGAAATTCATCCTTGTATTCTCTCTCCCCCCCTCTTTCTCTCTCTCCCCCCCCCCCTTTCTCTCTCTCTCTCTCTCTCTCTTTTCTCTCTCTCCATCTCTCTTATTCTCCATCTAAAGAAATACCCAGAGAAGTTCTTCTATGAAGGTTTGTGTGAGGAGAGTGGTGCCACTCTCCAGACTACACCCCAGTATCTACCAGTCTACTTCAGCAATGTCTGCCTCAGATTCTTGCCTGTAAGTATGAGAAATGATCACCACTCCAATTTCAAATGGATGTGTCCAGTGGACTTCACTGCAAAAAGTATTCTAAGGGATAGTTGAAATGTACTTTGAAGTGCGACGGATATCGAGATGTAGATTTATTTTACTGAACAGTGTATACTCGCGTATCAGGACAACTCCCCTGGGGACTGGGGGAGTTGTCATCCGGGAAAGGTGTCCTCTGGGGAGAGTTTTCCTCGGGGGAGCTGTCCTCCAGAGGAGCTGTGCTCCAGGGGGAGTTGTCAGGTGGGAATCGTATCGGGGGATTGTTCTCCCGGGGGAGTTGTCTTAGAACCGTATACTAGATATATGAATGCATGTTATTGGTAAAACCTCAGTCAAAAGCCACTGGGATGTCGTTTTTATTAAGGCAAAAACATTTTTTTTCTCTTTGTCCATTTTTGTGATACGCACTGTAAGCTTTCTATGATTGCAAGCAGAGCATTTTTGTCCCAACGCATTTTCTTGCAAAATTGAAAAAATCATTAATTAGTTAACACAGTGGTCAAAATATATTTTGATTGAGTTTATTGATAAGGCCTATTCAAGCGGCTTCAAACTATTGAATTTATTGATTTTCAAGGGTTAATAATAAAAGGACCACCCAGTCCCTATACACAGTTGATCAATATGGACTTTTAAGTCACCGTAAATAATAATAATTGGCTTGAGGACCATGTTCAAATCACTCATTATCCAGAAATCATTACTCTTGTTTATTTGTAGGTGTTTGACATCTTGATCCATCGGTTCTTGGAACTTCCTCCAGTCACCAAGTCTCTAGAAACCATCCTGGAGCATCTTGGATGCCTCTTCAAATTCCATGGTAAGGAGGAGAAAGGGGAGGGAGGGAGGGAGAGAATGAGAGCGAAAGAGAGAGAGAGAGAGAGAGAGAGAGAGAGAGATTTATTGCCTGACATCTTGATCTGCCTCCAGTCACGAAGGGCCTCTTTCTCAAAACTGTCATAAGTCTTAAGTTGATGAACATCCAATTGAAATGCTCGCTAATTCTACAACACATGTCTATATGGGTTGTCCAAGAATCAAGACGGATTTGAAAAAGAGGCCCCAAGTTTTTACAAACTATCATGGAATATCATGGATGCCTCTTCAAATTCCATGGTAAGGAGGAGAATGAGAGAGAAAGAGAGTGAGAGGAGGAGAACAAGAAAAGAGGAAGAGGGGGTACAGATTGGCAGAGAGATAGAGAAAGAGACAGACAAATAAAGAGAGGAAAGAGTGAGATAGGCAGAAACAGGGAGAGAGGTAGAGATCCGGGGTTTTCATAATCATGGGGAAAAACCCTTGGAAAGTCAAGGAAACTGATTTCTGGGTGTGGGACATGGGTGGCTATGGTTGTAAGGGGAGGATTCCTCCAAAAACATGAAATAATCACTGCGTGGTATTTGTACACCACTTGGATGATGCAATTCATACTAAAATGGGTTATGGAAAGTTGTAGAAAATCATGAAATTTGGTTCTTGCCTTATCGTTGGAACCCAGAGTTGGACTGAGGCAATGAAAATTAAAGGCATTGGCTAACTTTGTGAGTAGCTGATTTAAAAAAATTCTCAAACTAAGATGAAACATGTGTATGAGTACTTGTATTTGTACTCGAAAACTCTGAAACCAACCATAATTTTGAATGAAAAGCTGTAAGTTAGACGCAAACCGCGATTTTATTAGCTTTCGTCTCGCAAGAAAATGAACTAAGAGGACCATTTGAATGAATTAAAAAATACCGTTACCTGCCTTCCGCCGCGTGGTATGTCAATACACACAGTGCGGTCCGCTGAGTCATGCGCGCATGCGCACTCCTTACGTTTGGTCTGTGCAACCGACCCTCGTATATTTTTTAAACATTGGTTCACATTTCTAATATTTAAAAATACTTCCCATGGATATTATACTCTAAAACTTTCAGACTGGTATTTTTACGCTATAACCCTAATGTTTATCCCATTTTCAAGTAACAAAATGAGATTTTTTAAAATCATAATAATCTTAACCAATGTCTTTAAGATGAGACTATGAAAGAGAGAGAGGGACATACTAAGAAGTACATATCATTGCCCTAAACAGGAATATAGAGTATGAGTATATACAGTACATGAATCAGCATAATAATCATAGTGATGTTTAATTTCACTCACTTTACATTTTTTGTAGACCGTCCAGTGACGTACCTCTTCAACACACTGCACTACTACGAGAAGAAACTTAGAGAGAGACCTGCCTTGAAGAGGAAACTAGTTGGTGTTATCATTGGAGCTCAGAAAGGAATCAGACCAAACAATTGGTAAGGATAATGATAATAGTGACAATTGATGATAGTATGAATAGGTGTTATTTACCCAGGGTAGCCACATAGCTCTTTCTGCAGCCCCTGTAATTGTTATTACCCCAGCAATGCTAGATACCCATTTAATACACCTGAGTGGAGAGGGTTATATAAGGGCGAAACGTCTTGTCCATTGATGTAAGCATCAAGTGAGGATCGTCACCAGGACTTCTTGTGTTAGAGACAAGAGCCTTCACCGGTAAACCATGGTGCGCTCGTGATAAACTCATATGAGAACAGATTTTATTTTTGACAGTTTCTTTATCATTTATCCCTATTTCTTGACTTGCAGAGTTGGCAGGTCTGAAAACACTTTTGAAATTCAGGCTATGAATAAGAGCACACATCCAGGATACAGTACATGTATATATCCGTGTTCTGTTTGTTATATTGATTGAACCCTGCTTCCTAAATGACCTTTGTCCTTTGACCTTACCAGGTGTCTGACCCAGGCTTACCAAGACTTCTTGAACAAAGGGCCAGAAGACACTGCCTGGGAACCAGACCATGAGTACTACATCAATGTCATCAAGAGACTTGTTGATAGTATCCTTTTCATATACATCCTTGCTCAGACTCGATATTGTACACAACATGTATTTCATAAACCTCTTTGAAGGTTGTAAATATGTAAAAGGAATAGCAAGAAATGGTTCTTATAACAAAACAGAGCTGTATGTAAATTGCTTCCATATTCCCTGAGCTGTATGTTTCAAGATGTAGAAATATAAAGAATATTACTTTGACATGATTTTATTGCATGTCTTAAAGGCATTGGTTAACATTGTTATGATTTTAAAAAATCTTGTTTTGTTACTTGAAAATGGGATAAACATAAGGGTTATAGTGTAAAAACACCAGTCTGAAAGTTTCAAATTATGATATCCACAGGAAGTACTTTTAAATATCAGAAATGTGAACCAATGTTTGAAAAATATACGAGGGTCGGTTGCACAGAATAGACATAAGGAGTGCGCATGCGCGTATGACTCACCTTACCGTACTTTGTGTATTGGCGTATCACGCGGCGGGAGGCACATAACGGCATTTTCAAATTCAAGCAAAGTAGTCCTCTTAGTGATTGTCTCGTGAGACGATGGATAATAAAATTGCCATTTGCGTCTAACTTTCACTTTTTCATTCCAAATTATGGTTGGTTTCAGGGTTTTTGAGTACAAATACAAGTACTCATACACATGTTTCATCTTAGTTTGAGAATTTTTTAAATCAGCTACTTACAAAGTTGGCCAGTGCCTTTAACAGTTTTGGAGTAGTTTTTGTCATTGTGTCCTATTAGGGATTTTGTATGTTTCACTTGTATTATGGGAGCTCTAAAAATCTCTGGAATTCTTTAAGTAGATTGTGTTGACAGTATCCTTTTGATATTTGTTTCACATTTATGAAAATACAGAAGCAGAAAGGGCATAAAATTTATGCATACTGTGCCCATTTTTGGTTGCGGCAGTGTTTGTCCTCTGATGCTGAAAACTTAGTAGGAAAATGAGCTCTAAAATTTTCAAATCAGCAACGCGATGGGTAGTTCAAAATTCTTGCTTTTCCATGCAAACTGGCAACTTCTCAGTTTTAACTTCTCAGCATAATATCTGTCAATTTGTATTCATTTCAGCCATATGATGTTTTGTAAGAAAAATGTAGCAATTAAAAAAAAAAAATAGTGGTGATGCCAATTTGAAGAAGAAAAGCTGATCAAATAAGGCTTCAAATAATTTTTGTCATGAATGGGTCAAGGGCACTTATAACAATATGTTTGCATTGTATAGAAGGATCATTCCTTTGATTTATATTTCTTGACGATGGTTTTGCAAAGCTCTCTTGGACAAGTCTCCATTCCCTATGTTTGACTGGAGATTCAATGAGTTTCCTAACATCTCTGCCCATGCACTATACTGTGTCTGTGTAGAGCTCATGGCTCTCCCTCTGAACCCTAAGGTGGTTGGCAATGCAGTGCTGGATGTGGTCCTCAGAAAGTAAGTTTTTTAACCCTTTCCGTTCATTATATACCCTGAAGCTGTATATACATGCAGTGTACTCTAATATTTATACTACATGTAGATTATGGATGAAATATTTGATTGTCTCTCACATGTATTTTTCAACAAGTAAAAAAATGTGGAACTATATAGCCTCTCATCTCTTTTTCAAGGATAATAACAGAATTAGTATTTTGTCAGTGATTTCATTAATATTTCAAAAAGAATACAATCATTTTTGGGGCACAGTGATAGCAAATGCTTTTCAATTCATTGATCAGGATGTCTTATAATTATCTACTACATTATGCACACATTGTTTGGCATGGTTCTACTCAGGCATACTCTAACAAATTGTTGTCCCATTTTTTTTGTAGTCCATCTGAGCTACCTCGTGATAATGTGATGATGTGGGTCAATGCTATCGCCCTTGTCTTGACTTCTCTTCCAGTAAGTACATTACTACCTCCCACTTCATATGACAAGTGTACTACTACGGATTATGTACATTACATGTACATTTTAACCCATTCCTGACAGGAATTATTTAAAGCCTAATTTGACCAGCTTTTATTCTTCAAATTGGCAACAACAACATTTTTATTTTATTGCTACATTTTATTTATAAAACGTCATGTATCAGAAATGAATATAAATTGACAGAAATTATGATGATAAGTCAAAAAGTTGCCAATTTGCAGGGGAAAACGGTAATTTTAAACTTTCTATAACATTGCCAATTTAAGGATTTGAATGCTTATTTTCCTTTTAAAAAATTTCAGCATCAAACAATGAATATTGATGCAACCAAAATGGGCACAGTTTGTGTAGAATTTTATGCTCTTTCTGCTCATGTATTTGGTATGATTTTTAGGGCTTTGCATTAAAAAATATTAGGCCAAACCACAAAATGTGGACCTCTGTCACGAATGGGTTAACATTTACAGTCGATTATGATTCTAGGCGTCTTATTTAGTCAAAATATTAGGCATTAAAGGCATTGGTTAACATTGTTATCATTTTTTGAAAATCTCACTTTGTTACTTGAAAATGGGATAAACATAAGGGTTATAGTGTAAAAATACCAGTCTGAAAGTTTCAAAGTATGATATCCACAGGAAGTATTTTTAAATATTAGAAATTTGAACCAATGTTTGAAAAATATAAGAGGGTCGGTTGCACAGACTAGACGTAAGGAGTGCGCATGCGCGCATGGCTCACTGGACCTTACTGTGTGTATTGGCGTATCACGCGGCAGGAGGCAGATAACGGTATTTTTTAATTCGAGCAAAGCAGTCCTTTTATTTATTGTCTCAGAGAGAAAAAATAATAAAATCTTAGTTTGCGTCTAACTTACAGTTTTTCATTCCAAATTGTGGTTGGTTTCAGGGTTTTTGAGTACAAATACAAGCTCATACGCATGTTTCATCTTAGCTTGAGAATTTTTTGAATCGGCTGCTCACAAAGTTAGCCAATGGCTTTAAAATGCTTCTCGGCGACTTCTTTGCATCATAACTGCAGGGCAGTAGTTAACCCATTCATGACAGAGGTCCACATTTTGTGGTTTGGCCTAATATCTTTTGATGCAAAGCCCTAAAATCATACCAAATACATGAGCAGAAAGAGCAAAAAATTCTACACAAACTGTGCCCATTTTGGTTGCGTCAATATTCGTTGTTTGATGCTGAAAATTTTTTAAAGGAAAATAAGCATTAAAATCCTTAAATTGGCAATGCGATGGAAAGTTTAAAATCACAGGTTTTCCCTGCAAATTGGCAACTTTTTGACTTCTCATCATACTTTCTTTCAATTTATATTCATTTCAGATACATGACGTTTTATAAGAAAAATGTAGCAATAAAATAAAAAAGTTGGTGTTGCCAATTTGAAGGATAAAAGCTGATCAAATTAGGCTTTAAATAATTCCTGTCATGAATGGGTTAAAAATGATGCCCAGGCAACACTTGGAGTTCTTTTCAGCTTACACAGCAAGAACTCATTTATAAGCAGACTCTATTGGAGAGAACCGGGGCCCTATCTAACAAACTATTGCAATGAATTCCTACTCATTGCGGCTTGATATCAATGATAACTTCATCCTAAGATTGTGCATGTACATGTAGGAGTTTGTCAGGTTTGGACTGATTGGAGGACTTTGATCAATCTGGATCAATCACAGAGACAGTCTCCTAGCGGCCTGGTGTGTCAGTCATTTCTTATCTTGAAGTGTAGCAAAATAGATTTTACTCTGTATGTGAGGGCTTCATTGTCACTCTACAAATGAAAAAAATATGAGCTACATATGTAACTTCTATAGAAAATATATTGAGAGTAAAGTAGGGGGGGGGAGTATTTCACACATACTCTGTATACCCAGATTATTTTGTTAGGTGATTGATAGACTTTGATACAGAATAAATTTTGAAATTGTTGAAAATTATCAAACTGTCCATAAAACACTTACATAAGCTATTTCTGTCTTTTGTTATTACAATTTTTCATGTATCATTAGGAGACATACTGTGAGATGATCCAGGCCAGGATTGTAGAGGTCATCTGCCGGGAACCCCTGGCAGGGTCAAAGGTCAATGGCATGACCCCTAGGTCAAACCTCAACCATCTGTTTGCCGAGTTCAGCTTTGCCTCTGCCCATCCTCTCTTCTCTGAAGGGGAGAGTTCCTATGTTATTGCCATCACACATGCTATATGGCATCACTCAAACATTGGCCAACTCACACCATTGCCTCGGTATGTTTTATATTTTTATTGAAACATATTTATTCAGGATAACAAGATAGTTAAAAACTGTTTTACATCAAGGTTCTGAGATAAAAAACATGAATATTCAAAGGAAATTACAAAAAAAATATATATATAAACAGTGTAATGAAGATAACGATAAGAGATCAAGTTATTACATACTTATGATGGGTGTAAAAAATATTGCAATAAAAATTCAATGCAATTATATTGCTTCATCTTGAAATCTCTTTCACCCATGATGCTGTCAACCGTTGCATTATAGGGGGAAAGAAGAAAAAGAAAACTGCTTTTATTAGTGAATTAAAAAGAATAAATACAAGTTTGTAAATAATTGGCAAGTGTGGATGGCTTCTTGTTTAGAGCTGAAATCTACCTTTGCTGGGTACCCGTACTTTTATGGACCTAGCTCTCAAGACATGCCTCAAAGAATTAAACCTTCATATTCAATGTTTTAATCTGTTAGTGATTGAGTTTGTTGAAATTTATAGAGTGATTTTATTTTTGTGATAATATCATTGTAGGGAATAGATAGGTCGTAGAATTGATGTTATGTTGAAGTTGAAGTAATAGAAATATAAGAAATTGTCTTTTTGTCATGAAATACATGCATTTTGATGAACTAAGTGGTAAAAAAATAGTTTTCCATGTATTATTGTTATTTGTTCAATTTATGGTATAAATAAATAATAAGGGCAGTACCTGTCCTGTAACTCTACCCCCCCCCCTGCAGGTTCCTTCGAGAGCAGGTGAAGCCCCATGTGAAGACTGAGGACCAATTTCTCTTCATCTGTCACATCGTAGGTCCATTCCTACAACGTTTCCACGAGGAGAGAACAAGATGCTTGATGGAGGTAAACCTGCTATGGCAACCATTTATCAACACCACCCATGTATAAGAACTATTTTTTTGTTTCCTTTGAAGAATGTTTGTCAGTTGATTAAACGTCATGTTCTGTTAAGGCTTGTTCACATATGAAGCGAAAACAACCCAAGTTTTGTTTTGTATAGAAATGAGTGAGATATTAGGCAGCAAACAAACAAAATGCCAAGGCAAGAGGCATATTTTTTTGTCTCCTGGCAGCAGAACGGTGTAGGCCAATCGAATTCTTATGAAATTAACGTGAAATATGATGTCGTAAGTTTGCTCAACTTTTGGTAGAACTCTCTTTTATTTGGAGTTCATTTCATTTCATTTCATTTATTGATTTCCGCATTAAAAATCAGAAAATTATACAAGCAATACAAAGCAAATCACAGATTCAGACACATAAAACAATAAAAACAAAAGAATCTACATCGAAATATACAAGAAAAGGGGGGAGAAGAAGACAGTATAATGTGGGCGGGGCTAGAAAAAGCAAAGCTTGTCTAGTCTAGCCCATTAATTATTTAAAGGGGAAGTCCACCCTGAGAGTTGACGCGTTAATGCACATGTCATCATAAGTGTCACAGTGTACCATGACAAATGTGAACACAATAACAGCATGGGGGTTGCCAGGGGGGTTTTCGGCAGATAGGTAACCTGCCAGCAAAGACTTCATTTTTGTTTCCTTCAAACATTGTTTCTCATTGGAATGTAGCAATGTGCAGATCATACAGATCGCCTTCATAAATGAATACTGATCACCTTCCTTGATTCCTTCAATCATCATTTGGTCACATGACCAATCTTTATGGCTCATTGAATTCATTATAAGTAAATGTTGCTGACTCATTGGTTGCATTGGCATTGAAATTTTGAAAAGACTTCTCTGAAAGTTTATAAGAGAAGAAATTATCCATGTCAATGTTGGAAAGATATTCATTTTCAAAGTGCTAAGAAGTACATTTTTAAAACTATCATAATAATAGCATAATGATTATAACTAATGAAATGAAATGAAATCATTACTTGTGGAAATTCTATGCCGTTTTCAATTCCCCTCTCGTATGATGTTCCTGTCCATCATAGACAGGACTCACTTTCAAACATTCATTTTCTGAAGTTACATTGTACCTTGAGTGATTTACTTTCAGCATTATTTGGTTTATATTCTTTTTTTTTCAGATTGCTGTTGAGCTGTATGACATGCTTCAGTGTGTTGACAGGCATAGTCAACAGATCACACATGCTGATACCATCTGTGATTTCTTGTATCCTTTAGTAAACAAAATTTCCATTCAGTGGGGGGGGGTATTTTTAGGGGTTTTATGTGTGTTTTTGTTTTTTGTTTTTATTATTTGTATTTTACTCTTTTTCTTTTTTTTCTTTTTTTTTTTCCTTTTTTTTTTGGTGGTGGGAGGAGAGGGTCATCAAATGGAACAAGCTGGGACTGTCACATTCAAAATGTGATTATATGTATAATGTGTATGTTTGATATACTTTGGTATAGTGAAAAACTATACGGAGGTCTGATGTCGCATGACATTAATGATTTCTTCATCATGAAAGTATCGTATGTCACATGAGACATTCCTGGCCAATCCTTGCAAGAGAATTTTATGTTGTAGGATATAAATATTGATATGTCTACATGTTTGTTATTTATTCTTTGACTGAGACTTCTTTCTAACCAGCTATCACATGAAATACATGTTCACCGGAGATGGGGTTAAGACCGATGCAGAGAAGGTTATCAGGGGGCTCAAGCCACCCCTCAGGACCAAGATGAGATTCATCAGTAAGGGCGTTGAGAGTCTGGCCGTCAGCTCACGGCCAGCACCCTACAGCATCAATGCACTCTAAACTGACTTATGCCGCGAACATTCAGCTATTACATGAAGTACATGTTCACAGGAGATGGGGTTAAGACCGATGCAGAGAAGGTTATCAGGGGGCTCAAGCCACCCCTCAATGAGGTTCATTAGTAAGGGCGTTGAGAGTCTGGCCGTCAGCTCACGACCAGCACCCTACAGCATCAATGCACTCTAAAATGACTTTTGCGCGAAACTTTCAATCACGCCACTTGACGGTAGCATCTCATTTGAGAGCACTGTTTTCGTGCCCACCAAACATTCCATAAGCACTGATCTAAGCATCATCTACATCTTGAGGGGGATGGAGCCACCACTTAGGACAAAGATGAGCTTTATTGGCAAGGGGATTGAGAGTATAGCAGTTAGTTCATGTCCTGCATCATGCAGCATTCATGCTCTCTCTGGAACAGTAGAAGCACATCGTTGTACAAGATCATTACCCTTGAGAGCAACAGTTTGTATCATTAAACATTCTGTAAGCACTGATACGTAATGCATCTGCCATGTTGGGGGCATCAAACCACCCCTTAGAACCATGATGAGACTCATCAGTAAGGGAGTTGACAGCCTGATTGTCATCTTTCCTGCTCTGTACAGCATCAATCAAAACGGGAACATCCTTTTCACAGTAATTTGATTTTTATTTCTATCTGATGAAGCTCATACCATGTGATAACAATTACATCAAACCTTTAGCTGGATTCCAATTGTACCCTTTTTTGAAGAATTTCGTACTGTTTTTTAAGGGAAATAATGCAGGTTCAAGCAAATATTTATTTTTCCTGCACTTTAGTTGCTTAACAGTTCTGTGGCTTCAAAGAAAAATGTACTCTTTTTCCATTCATAACACTTCTTTTCAGACATAAGAAATACTGGAAAATATGATAGAAGGTTGGCATCTTTACTTTGGATTTACCTGAAGATAGTATAACAGTTGTAGCCATCCCAGGGTTGGTCCTCACAAGACATCAAGGAAACTGATACTGTCCATGACAGTCTTGTTCTTAATTCTGTGATACTTGGTTGTCTAAGGCCTCTTTGTCTTATATCGTTGTGTAAAAGAATACATCCAGAACGCAGAATTCTAAAATGCAAAAATTAAAATGTCCATTTTGACATATTAGTATAGAATTTTAGCAAAGATCATGCCAGAAGAAGATCATAATCAATTTACAAGGTCTACATGCTACCCGTGAAATTATCAGTCATTGTTTGAAAAATTTTATTTTCAATAATTTTCCATTTTGCGTTACAGACGTGTTCTTTCGCACAACAACATAAAGATAAGACGCCTAAGGAAGATATGATTACCAATTGCTTTCGAGTGACATTTTTGTCCATCAGCAGCATTGATCATTTTATTCTAGTTTAATTAGACAACCAGGACAACCAAATGTGAAGTCCTTCACTGATAACCTTCACAATGGAATGTAAAATAGTTCAACACAGTTCATTATTTATATTTTTTACAGGTCTTTAAACTTTCTAAATTTGTCAAATGTCCATCTGTGACGAACTGATCAGACACTCCAAAGTACAGCAATCATTTGTTGAATTAGGAATTGAATATGTCTGCATCTCGAATATTCCCTTTCATCTTTATGATGTTATATATGTATTTATTTGTGAATGTGAATTTGCTGAAAGCACAGGTGTTCCATGTTTGTGTCAATGTTAGCAGTAGTAGTAGATAATAGGGAGCTTTTCCAAACACGACACGAACATTAATTTTGCATGTTGTGTGCAAAATTTTGTGCTGCACATGCTCAGATCCCCCAAACTCCCCGTCCTGCTAAAATTGAGAACGGTTCTCAGCTTAGGTAACGTCCGTTTTCGATGTAGGAAGCAGCTGGGTATCCAGCATTAGTGTGTATGTAACACTATAGTAACACACGTAGCCAGCCTATCATCAGCGCAGCCTGAGCGCAGCCATCAAAGATCTTGCCTGGCGCGCGCGCCTAGCCTGGCCATGGCATGGAAAAAATGCTTCCCATTGTGACGTCATCATCCACGTCTCACCAGAAGAGCGAAAGCTACAAATCACTGTATGGCGCAGTCCTAAAAGGACGTCTGTGTCTTGTTTGCGAAAGCTCCCTAATAACATGCTAAATACTCCATGTAAAATTGATCATGTTATTGGAGGAAACCTTGCAGGAAATTTGGAATTCATGCTCACCAAGTGTTTTCTTGTATGTATAATTTGTAAATAAATGCCTGGTGCTGACTTCAGAACTGCAAAGCAAGTGTATGAACAAATGTAATTTTGAAAGTTTGTGCTGTCAGTAATATGTACCACCATCATTGTCATCGGTGTGTTGTACATTGCATTGAGAGAGGGAATGGGAGAGGGAAAGAGAGAGGGAGAGAGAGGAAGAGAAACCAGAGAGGGAGAGAAAGAGAAAACAGAGAGAGAGAAAAAGAAACCAGAGAGAGAGAGAGAGAGAGAAACTGAGAGATAGATAAACAGAAAAAGAGATTTTATGGATATGTTTTGAGGAACGTTCACTTAGCCACAGATTGGACGTTGTATTGTGTTTGAATGTGGATTCAGTGTTTATGTATATGGCACGTTGCAATGAGAATCATGATAGTAGAATGTGAGTACATTGAAAAGGGTACCAAATAGGAATATTAAAAGAAAACGTTTTGCCACCTGGCATCGACCAGCCTGTATGTCTACCCTGTCTACAGTCAAAACTCTTCTTTTTCTTTCTTTCTTTTTTTTTCCTCCCTCTTCCTCTTCTTCTTCTTCTTCTTCTTCTTCTTCTTCTTCTTCTTCCTTTATGTCTTCTTTTCCTCTTTCTTTTTTCTTTCTTCTTTCTCACTCCTTGTGATAGAAAAAAAAGCTTCAAAACGGAAGTGCTTCCACCTATCACAGCTGCCCACTCCCCACCAAAACATTTAAGTGGACTTAACCTGCACTTTTCGTCCTTAGTTGTCAACATATTTAAGGCTCAATGAATAAATTACAACTGAATATCTTGACGGTTTACTCATTCTTTATTTTGTCAAATTGCCAGCCAAATATTGTTTTGCAACCCTTAAAATCTCTCTGCCCTGATCCATGGTGATAAACTGTCCCTTCACCCACCCCTGCCCCTCTTCCTTCTTCATTTGGAATTTCTTTTTCCTCAACTTATTTACATTTTGTAATCTTTTCAGTCCTTTCTCAGATCATTTTTGTGTCCCTGACCTTGTGCGTCACCTCACCCATGGCTCCCTATCATCTCCAGTCTTAGGTATCCTTTCCCATCTTCTTCCCTTCGGATAATTTGAAGTCATCACTATTACTGTTCTCATCATTTTCATGATTATTGAATCGACCTCGTAAATGCTGGAGTAATACGAGCCAATTCACAATTTCTCCTTTCCCTCTTCCTCCTCCTCTTCCTCCTCCTCCTCTAGCTCCTCTTCCTCCTCCTCCTCTTCCTCTAGCTCCCCTTCTTTCTCCTCTTCTTGTTCTTCTTCCTGGTCCTCCACCTCACTCTTGTCCTCCTCTTCGTCCTCTGTTTCCTCTTCCTCTGTTTCCTCTTCCTCTGTCTCCTCTTCCTCTGTTTCCTCTTCATCTGTCTCCTCTTCCTCTGTTTCCTCTTCCTCTGTTTCCTCTTCCTCTGTTTCCTCTTCCTCTGTTTCCTCTTCATCTGTCTCCTCTTCCTCTGTTTCCTCTTCCTCTGTCTCCTCTTCATCTGTTTCCTCTTCCTCTGTTTCCTCTTCCTCTGTTTCCTCTTCCTCTGTCTCCTCTTCCTCTGTCTCCTCTTCCTCTGTCTCCTCCTCCTCCTCCTCTTCTTCCTCCTCCTCCTCGTCGTCATCTTCCTCCTCTTCATTGTCATTGTCAGCAGCAGCATCATCATCCTCATCAGCGATACCAGAGCCGTCATCTGTTTCGTAGTCACTTTCATCCAACATTCGGAGATAGTGGCGTTCCCGGAGCATTGCTCGTTCAGGGTTACACCGGTCACATCTGCATCGGCATACTTCATCTTCCTTGAAGTCGAGATCGGCACCGCTTTCGTATTCATCACTGTCAACACCTCCCTCCTTCTCCTCATACTCCTCAGTCTCCGGTACCATCACCCAACCAAGATCGACATCAGGATCGCTGAATCTCTTGATATACTGTTCGTAATCAGGATGTTGAAAGGGAACTATTTTGTCAGTCAGCCAATCATCCATCCAATCGTAGTCCTCCTCGTTCTCCACAACGTCTTCCGACTCGTTCTCCTTTTCATCATCTGCCTCGATGTCGCTGGTATGATTGGAATCCAAGGCGAGGACATCATCAAATACCAATACGTCCTCCCTTTTCTCTGCGACATCAGACTGTAACAAAAGAAAAAAATAATGTTAATGGTTTTTTGTATTTCTTCTCTCTCTCTCTCTCTCTCTCTCTCTCTCTCTCTCTCTCTCTCTCTCTCTCTCTCTCTCTCTTTCTTTGAGAAAAGCGAATATATTTCAAAGATATACAGGTCTGCACGCAATATCTTGTTGGCTACAACTTTATCACTTAATCATCATCATTCTCTAAATTATTTCGGTTTTAGTGTGCATGAGTTTTGAAAATCCCAACCTTTTCAGCACAAGACATGAATGATGAACTGGCTTCGATTTGAAGATCAACTTCCTCAATGATGACGTCATCACCACTGCATGTATCACCTAGGAGATTTAATAAAAAAGTGAAAGAAAGTTAATGTTTGGAAACAATATATATAAACTCGCCCCCTCTCCATCTCTTCCCCCCCCCCCCGGCCCCCTTCCTCTGTTCCCCTCTCTCTCTCTTCCTCTCTCTCTCCCTTCCTCTCTCTCTCCCTTCCTCTTTCTCTTCCCCTCTCTCTCTTCCTCTCTCTCTCTCTTTCTTTCTCTTGCCAAGACGAAAAAAACAAGTTTTAACAGCAACATGAATCTCGATAAATCCTATCATTTTAAGGCCTTATAATGCTATTGTTGTAATATCGTATAATATCGTTTATATTTTAGGTTTATATCCCGCATGAGGTTCATTTTATTGCCGTGGAATGGAGATGAGTAGTAAACTGTATTTCAATTTAAAGTTACAAATATGAAAGGGCAAAAAAACATTTATCTGTTTATACAGGGGAAAGAAAATGAACATGAATATTCTACTGAAAGCCTAGGAATAGGACATTTGCATTGTCATTGTAAAATATGTACAGTGTATATTGAGAATGCAAAGATATTTCAAAAGGAAATGAGGAGATGAAGAAAAAAAACTACAAAGAAAGAATCTAAAATATGAAATTTTACCTGCACGGAGGCAGCACAAAAATTTAGCGCTCTTTGCGATGCTGGCTCTTGTCCTTGCCAGAAATCTACGGCTATTAGAAAATATTCGAGGCATAATGATAATGATATCAATAGGCGAAATATCAAAGCGTCCAAATCGGGCAACTTTAGATACAAGAATGACTTACTTGCATGATAACCACAAGGAAATTGTAATTTTTTGTAAACATACGCCTTCGACAATAGTTTCCCATTGTTTCGTCATCAAGAAGTTTTGTTTATGCGCCTTGTTTGTTAACACTGAGCGGCGAGTGGCCAAATGCAAGTGCGCGCTTTTGCTGTACCATTGTTTCGTCATCAATTTGCGTTCGTTCTGAGCCTTTTCTTGAAATAACGAGTTGCGATTGGCCATAAGTTTGGGTGCGCGGGTGCGCTTGTTTATCGCACCTGCGAAATCATAAAATTGTGTTTCCTGTGAGCCGTTTTCCTTTTATCGCTCTGTAAGGTGAATCACACGTTGTAATAAAAAAAAATCATCTTGAAATATTTCATTTATTACGTCTATATCATGTATATAATGAAATTATTCTTCTTCTGCCTCTTTGCGTATTCCTCGATTTCCTACACTGTAAAAAATTACCGTAAAAATTACGGTGGAAAGTCGAGCAGCAAGTTGCCACCCAATTACCGTAATTTTTACGATTGGACTGTAATGTAAATTAAGGCTAACCACTGTATATTACGTAATAATTACCGTTATTTTAGCGGTAAAATAAAATAAAATGGGCCAACCGTTAAAAATAACGGTAATTATTACGTTATATACAGTGGTTGGCCGTAATTTACAATACAGTCCAACCGTAAAAACTACGGTGGAAAGTCGTGCAGCAAGTTGCCACCCAAGTACCGTAATTTTTATGGGTAATTTTTTACAGTGTATGCTCTTCTTTTCCAGTCGTTTACGTTCTTTTCTTGCCATCCAGCTTTTTGAAAGTTCCTCTCTTTACTACTTACTTCTAATCTTCTTTTCTCCTTATTTTCCGTCTGTTTCTGCTATAATATCCTCTCGAGGCCTCTCCGCATGTTATGTGCTTTTTTTTTCATAGGTGATCACCCGTCAGGTTCAACAGGCTTGTTTTCTGAACCCTCAAATGTTTTGGCGGGGAACAAACCCCCCCCCCCCCCCCTCCCCGCCTCAGCCCACTCACGTCCAGATCAACGCTCTCGTATGGGCAAGTACATGCATAAAAGACTTGACTGTTTCTCTACTGTTGTGCAAATCATATTGTATGTCAACGGTACTCTAGATCACGTAGTTTCGACTGACCTTACGTCATCAAAATGTTTGACCAATAGCTAGGTTGTAAAAATACTCCTGTGATATTTTGATACTTAATACAATGATATACCGTGTACCATAATAGTTACATCAGCTAATTCAGAAGAGGCACAGTTTCTCTTTTTCATCCGTCGTCATCGGTCACGGTTTGATACTAAGTGAGCAAAGTCGAAGATGCGGTCATTTCGCTTTGGTCTGGGGTTCACAATTTTCGTAACATGTGTTAACATCGGTGAGTATACTTTATCACTTGGAATTCTAAAGTATACTCGTAACTTGTGTGTTTGGATAGATATTCCATCGTTTTAGAGAACTTGTTACTTCAAATAACATTTATCAAATGACAGATAACAAAGCGGAAAATGTCTTTGGTTAGAAGCTTATTGAATTATCATGAGTGGCAGAAATTGGTACGTAAATAAAAAATAGTGATATGCACAAGGTAATGACTGGGGCATAGAATGATTTTTCAAAAGATTTAAAGATCAAACACATAAAATGAAATCGGGATTTACAATCGACATTCAACTGCCACATTTTTCTTTTCCCAGCACAACCAAATAAAATATACTGAACATTATCAGATGTACAATAAATTAGTATAGTAAATTATTGTGCAATTTGCTCTCTTCATAAAACCTTTGCACTGGAATGATTATCATCTTTATTAAAATTTCACAAAAATGTGGGGACGTCGTCCGAAAATACAAAGAAAGATTAAATCGACAGGCTTAATCACCATTTTCATCAAAAAGTTGGCTTAACGCTGTTTTTAAGAAATATTACTCAATTACCTTTCTCCTCGCTTGTTACGCCTTTAACTCAAATTTAGTCTGCGACAATTTTCGATTTACCCTTTGGCTACGGGAACCGGATTGTTCATGTATTAAGCCAATAGAACTAGAGAATTCAATATTCAACGGGAAGAAAGGAATAATTTGTAAATAAGTTTAAGTTTGCAAAGGTAAAGTTTGATTTTTAAAACATGAGGTCTTAAGGGATAAGAAATGAGAGAGAGGGGGAGAGAGATGGAGAGGGGTGGCAGACAGAAGAGAGAGTGATATTGAGATTTGACAGAGTGAGCGGGAGATAGAACAAATCAATCACAAAGTCACTTCTCCTCTTACCTTGCATACCATGACATTTTAAAGTGTTACTCTTTCATCACTTGACATGGCATCTCAAAAGAATATGATTGATTTGGGAGACAGTAGTGAAGGCCTGTGTCCTCGGAATTGTCTAAAAGCACTTAGATCCATGCACTCGTAGCTCCGACTGTGCGGGCAGTTAACTCTAAACATGTCGATTCCTTTTCTCCTTTTCCCCCGAGGTGACAAAACCAGTAGTTTTGCATTCAAAGTAAAGATGATATTCTTAAGATAAAAGCTTTGCTTTCTAATATTTCCGCCACAATACAGCTAGCATTTATTTCCTCATTTACTTCCCATTCAAATAATACATATATGTAAACTGAATTTGTATGTTCACCATTATAATGATATAACTGTTCTGTTTTGTTTTGTTTTTAATCTCGTAGTTATTTTTTAAAAGTGAAAATCATTGAAAAATCATTTGCTGTTATTGGGGATATACATGAATGAAATTTGATTTAGAATGCTCCCTATCCCCGCACTCTCTCTCTCTCTCTCTCTCTTTCTCTCTCTCTCCTTCTCTCTCTTTTCCTCTCTCTCTCTCTCTTTCTCTCTCTCTCTCTCTTGTCTCTCTCTATCACTTAATATCTCTTCTTTTTTTGTTGTTGTGTATATTATGTGTATGTGTGCCCCTCCATATCTCCATTATTACACCATCGTAGACTGGACGCTATAAATTTATTGTCATTCTCATCATCCTACAGCATGGATCGAAGGGACGACCGCATCCTCCTGCTATGATGGAGTCGGATCTCTGACCTTCTCAGTCAATGTCGGCACCTGTCACCAACGCTCCCCGAGGTCCACGGAGGAGATCTGCTCCAGCTTCACGCTCATCTCCGATGAGACCCGGGCGAAGGGCGGGGTCGATGTATCCAACCTGTCTAACCCTCCCTTCAATGCGAGTCGCGATACCAAGATCCTGATACCGGGGTTTGCCAACGCCTTCCTGGATGAAAAGTGGGACCAACTCGAGGAGGTCTTACTTGATGAGGTACAAGCACTGTCTTAAGAACCTTCATCGGTCCCCTATACCCACTCCGCTTACCCCTTTTTTTTCCAAAAAGTTCCTCCATTATGATGGTGTTTGAGTAGGGCATATACAATGTACAAGATAAAACAATGAGAACTCACATTTTTAAAAACTTAACTGTTCTCCCAAATTCCCTAATGAATTTCAGTTTGATAAATGTAACTATTAACTGACCAAGAATTGATACTGAATAGATTTCCTTTCAGAGCACATTTTTTAAGATAGAAACAAGTTTTGAAATACATTATGAAGCGGACTCAATCCTGTTCTAGTATATTTATAGACCAGAATAAATTTTGTCGGGAACGTTATCTTATTGTCTTCCAACATTGTTTGTTTGCAATATAGAAATGTTAAAGTCTGTACCACGATGCATACAGGTCTGCATTACATTAGCGTAGACAGGCCCTCATACGGGGGGGGGGGGGGGGGGGGGGGGGGGGAGGGGAGGCCCCCATCGCCCCGCTATCTACGCCCTTGCTGCATTTTAAGTTTCCTTCATCTTCGGCAGGCACAATGTTTAATATTCTGTTCAATATCCTTTGACAGGGCAATAACGTTATCATGGTGAACTGGAGTCATGCAGCTAACCTTACCAACTTTGCCCAGGCTCGAGCTGATGCACGCGTGGTCGGCTTCCAGGTCGCCAAGGTCATTTCTGACATCGTCCAGAACACCAATGCAACGTATGATCAGATGCATCTCATTGGGGCCGGGCTGGGGGCTCACGTGGCCGGCTATGCGGGGAGCACGGGAGAGAAGGTAGCGAGAATTACAGGTAAATGCATTAGCACCTCGTTTGTTTCTAGATATCATTTTCTTTTCCAAATTATTCAGCCAAAATGCATTCTGTAAATACAAAATCTTAATAAACAATAAGAAATGAGTGGAAGTTATGATAATAATGAAAAAAAAAACAGTAAAAATGTTTTAGGCAGTTGTCATGATTGTGCAATAGTTGAAGGGGTCATTAAGTAACTCTCTCAGCTCACTCTCCTTTAACATTTTAAATGATGACCCTTTGGCTTGAAAATTTTCATATCATCTCTTTAAAAGCCCGTGTGAACAGTCATTTTTTCAACGCTCTTTGGCTTTATATGCCTGGCTGTTTGATTTGTAATGATGTTTTAAGGAAGTATTCAACAATATTTTCCTTTCATACAAGAATGCCCAAAGATTCAGGAAAGCCGTAAAAATAATTGCGAGTGAATAGTCATGATAGTTGTCCTTGTTGTTGTTGTTGTTCCTGCTATCCTTCTCCTTCTTCTTCTTCGTCTTCTTTTTATTATTATCATCATCATCATCATTATCATTATTATTATTTTTCTGCTTCTGCTTCTTCTCCTTGTTTTTTCACCTACATGATTGTATCTCATTAATCATGTTAATACCCTTGTCAATCATGGCAATCATGTAGGTCTGGATCCAGCAGGAGGTGAGCCGACAACTTTCGGTCTCTCTGAAGGTACATCTCGTGGTCAGCAATGTCGATTGGACATCACCGATGCCGAATTCGTCGATGTCATCCACACCAACGGGCACAACGGGCTCGACGGCGGTTACATCGGAATGCTGGACGAGGTAGTAAATGACCAGGAAAATCAATAACGTTATTTTTAATTTACAAAAAAAAACACTTACGCATGTTGGTATTCAGATTCCTATAGCATGTTCATTTTCTAGTATTTGATATACGATTAAAAAGCAATAATGCCTTGCAAAAGAGCATAAGTGCCGCACCGGGGATCGAGCCCTCGACTCTCGCGCCTCCAGTCAAGCGCCTTAAACCACTCGATCACGGCACCTCTATTTGATAAACTGATACGAACCTATGGTTGCACCTTTCATATTTTGTTCAAATGAGTCTAAACCTTAGATGTAAGCAAAGGGGGAATTTATGTCATCTTTATATCACACATCATTAAACATGTTAAAGAAAGCAAATGCTGTATTACTAGAATGCATTATTGCTACATGGGTTCTAGGACAACTCCCCCGGGAGGACAACTCCCCCGATACGATTCCCACCTGACAACTCCCCCTAGAGCACAGCTCCCCTGGAGGACAGCTCCCCCGAGGGCAACTCTCCCCGGAGGACACTTTTCCCGCATGACAACTCCCAAAGAACAGCTCCCCCAGTCCCCGGGGGAGCTGTCCTCCCGGGGGAGTTGTCCTGATACGTGCTACATGCCCTAGTACTTTGAATATATCAGTTTCAATGATTTGGTGAGAAAGCAAGTGGGCGAACCAAAAAACCAGGGAAATTTACTAGAAAACAACATAGGGCCTACAAAGCGGCCACCGTTTCACTGTCATGACTGTGAGGTAGCTTTTTCCCGAATATATGAGAGTTCGGCTCTCCAAAACATTCGTAATATCATCATGGGGGAGTTGAAGCCTCTTGCAAGGCCTCTAGTAGAATCATTTTGATTTTAAAAAAATAATAATGATTTATTCTGTCTGTTACTTTAGTTGGGAAGCCTGTCAAATCATCACCACAACTTTAAACCATTTTGATTTCAAAATAGGTTGGACATCAGGACTATTACCCCAACGGCGGCACCAACCAACCGGGATGCGAGGAGGGTGACGAGTTGTGCAACCACGCCCGAGCTCTTGACTACTTTATCGAGAGCGTCCCCTTGGCCAACTATGGGAGCTTCCCCTGCGAATCCAAGGCCTCGACCCTATTGGGGTTGGAGGGTGGGGTGGAGTGTAGCCCCGATGACCCGTGTCCAGAGATGGGGTACTGGGCGGAAAAGATTAAGGGGGATGGGTATGTGTACCTCGTCGAGACAAACTCTGAACCCCCATACACCGGCCCTTATTACACTACCACCGCCACCGGCGGACCCACAATAACGAGAGAGAGTGAGAATACACACATGGGACAGGGGGCTTGATCAACTTCAAGGGCGTTGAGTGGGACCAGTCACTGAAAGAGGGGGGGGGGCACTTGCCCTATCAAATTTAACGAAGTATAAAATTATGAAAGGCCATCTAGCAGTCTAGTATGTTGTTGTATGGGAAGGGTCCTGCCACTGTCTTTGTTTTCACTTTCGAATT
>CM057164.1:2063585-2105488 GCA_029962745.1 Echinometra lucunter | reverse complement strand
TGTATGAGACTTTTACGGTAAATGACAATCACTGCATCTGAAATAAAAGGAAGAAAATCTTGGTTTTCAGTCGACAGATCAATAAACGCAATCGCAAAGACTTACGACACAAGCGGTTTTGAAACGTGCGATCATGACGTACATATTACGCAACCCGAACGTGATTTCTTTAGGTGTTGGGTATAGGCACTGCCCTTCAACATGTTTCAGTTGCTTTATCGTTGTATTCTTTAAAATGATCACACGACAGATCACTGAATTTAAAAAGTCAGAACAGAAAACGGTTAAATAGTCGACTTGACAATCATATTTACCCTACAGTGAAACCTTTATAAGTTCTGTATAAGTTTTTTCTCTCTCTCTCTTTTTTTTTTTGATGGGGGGGGGGGGGGTAGAAATAATGAAGGAGATAGAGTAAATGCCTGCATCGTAAAGCACAGGTCTTATTATTTTCTTTCAGAAATCAAATTCTGGAAGAAATATCACTTTCGATTTCACGAGAGTATATCTATTTCACGGTTGGATAAATTTATTCAAGAAGAAATCAGTTTCCCATTTCCAATTCAAAGGCTACCGAGCAAAAACAAAACGTGCAAAGGGGAATGGCATTACAAAGTAGGGATCAATTAATGGCAACCATTTATCATGATGCATGCCAAGATCGATATAACTCTATTGTAGGTTGCCTGATTTTAAGAGTTTTTAAGAGTCTTAGCTCTATTTCGGCTTTTTGTTTCAACTACAAGTGTCAAATTGATTTGTAAACCTGAAACTTTAAAGAGGGAGGGATCGACCCTTTGTGTACATAGGTGTATAACCCTGCTACACTGTATGCGTTGGTGGTCCTTTTGAGAACAGTTAATTACTCAAGACCGTAAACTTGATACCCACATGGTTTACGTAGTGGACAATCACCCCTTGTAGGCCTACACCATGCACATGCACACAAAGAAAGCTTCTCTTTAAATTTTTATTCTTTTCAGCCAGCGCAAACAATTCGTACAATTTTACAAACATGAGCGACAGAAGGTTCGCTTCTGATGTACGAATTTCATTTACTATAACAAAACACATTCATCTTCTGTTCCCACTTTTGCAATAAGCTATTTCGGGTAGATACACTTAAAAATACAAAAGACGAAAAAGATAGCAATTAAATGAAACATAATGCAAGTTATTACTCCCATAGTAATTTCAACTCTCTCTCTCTCTCTTTCTCACTACATGTATGTTCCCATCTCTCATTTGCTCTGAATGTCTCGCTCTCTCTTTTTGCTCTCCTTTTCTATAGCTCCCTTCCCTTTTCTATCGCTGGTTTATTTTCCCCGTTTCCTTCATGCTTTTTCTCCTCCGTTTGGGTGAAGCGGGGGGGGGGGGGGGGAGGGGTGTGTCTTTCTAGAAAATTGCAGTTATGTAACCAGGGACTGGTGTAACTCTCCGTTTCTCAGACATCTCTCCTCTCTTCGGGTATATTATAACAGGGCAGTGAGAGGGGGTAGGCATAAATGCACCTCCGGGCTACTGTGCTCTATCGAATTTTGCAAGACACCGACATCGACTTGGATGCTGGTATGGATAAACTGGGTACCATCTAACTTGCATTTAATACTTTCCCCGGACATACTTCTTGATCATTGAGATTCCAGAATGAGACTTGAGTTCAAGCTTCTGAACAGCAGCTTATCAGGTAATATATGTATTTTTGTCTTCTCAATTAAGGACCGACTTGCCAGCCGGGAGATGCAGTGTATATTCGTATAAAATTTGTAAAATTAACTTTTCTCTCATTTTCAAGGCCCTGAGAGTCTGGTGTATAAAGCATACTTTACATTTAAAAAAAATTTCCTGTAATAGGTGCCAGGTTTTAGTCACACTAATAATTTTGGAGTACGTTTCAAGAAATGTCCAGGGGGGGGGGGGGGGCGTTTCATCGACATTTATTTTGTTGTCTGACAAGTTGTCAGATCTGACATCTTTCCTTGATTTTGATTGGCTGAGAAGCATCGTTACTATGGCAACTGTCAGATAAAACAGACTTTGTCGGATAAAACATCCGACAAGTCCTTTCATGAAACGCTCCCCACGTCTTCATGTTTTCTTGCTTTGACGCTATTTGATATCAATATGAACATGGCGGACTAAGAAAGAAAGCGGACAAAATAAACAACCCCTCATTCTACCCTTCACAATGGTTCTGGTAGTCAAAAGAACGTCCCACTGCTATTGTCTAAAATGTGACACCTGGAACGGGTGTCACGTGCATATTCACCTGGAAAACATAGCTGTGAAGGATGTTCTTTTGACTACCAGAACCATTGTGAAGGGTAGAATGAGAGGTTGTTTATATTTTGTCCGCTTTCTTTGTCCGCCATGTTCATAGTGTATTGATTGGAACTAACTTGTACATTTGATTTACTATAGTACTTTAGTTTTTAGAAAGGATGGAGAGAATCTTTTCTCCTGACCAGTAGATAACTTATCACAATGACCATGTTTGGTCAGCTGAGTCAGTCTTGGAATATAGACTTGTGTATGATTGCTAATCATAAGTAACACCCCAGTTTTCAAGAGTGAATTTAGAACAACTTTTCAAACTTATCAATGAAATATCTTCTTTTTTTTTCATTTTTCAAAACAGTTTGAGAAAGGCATTTATGATCAAATTAAGATTTGTTTCGAAATGGAAATAGAAATGTACTTCCTGTTCTTTAGCATGTTACATGAGCACAGGAGGATGACAGAAAGTGAAAATCATTATAATTCAGTAATATGGGATCTGCGGAGCGTTTCATGAAAGTTGTCAGTCACTGGCAGTTACCATAGTAACAGTCAGTGATCAGTGCTTCTCAGCCAATCAAAACCAAGGATTTTACTGAAATTGTCAGTGCAGTGACGGACAACATGTCAGTGCTGACAACTTCCATGAAGCGCCCCCAAAACTATAAATCTTATTAGCCATGAGAATCAAAATTTAACGTAAAAACATGCACGTAATATAGGATGATTAACTTCACAATATCCAGTGAAGTCAATGGTGATAAATCCATTACTTCAACAGAGTCCATCAATCAGGAAGAATATCGTATCATAATATTTATCTATCCCTGAACATGAAATGACCTGATTACTAATGATTGATTTATGCACGTTTCTCCCCGGAACCCTTGGTGACCAACCATTCAGTTCACATGTTATACATAATGGCATCTGAATAGGAGGAACCCGGTTTGCATAGTGATTGTTGCTATGTTGGGCAAGCATCTGACAAGCTTGACCTCTGTCAAGGGAAACTTTAGGCAACAAGTATGCACGAAATAGCACTATGAACATGACTGACAAAGAAAGTGGACAAAATAAACAACCTCTCATTCTGCCCCTCACAATGGTTTGGGTAGTCAAAAGAACATCCCTTCACATCTATTATGTTTAATCATGTAGTTCCAAGTGAATATGCATGTTACACCTGTTCCACATATTTTAGATAAAATCAGTGAAGGGATGTTCTTTTGTACGAGAACCATTGTGAAGGGTAGAATGAGGGGTTGTTTATTTTGTCCGCTTTCTTTGTCCACCATGTTCATAGTGTAGGTCTATTCGTCGACAAACTCTCAATGGTATAGTGGTCCACATTTGCACGTGGCACCCAATTTGCACAAAAGTTTTGCTTCAGGCTGCTTAATTTAAGCCACAGAAAAACACTCGTAAAGTTTTAGATCCCAGTACATTCCCGTTTAGGAATGAGAAGGAAATATTCAACACAAATTTTCTTTTATGTTCTCTGTTAAACAAAGAACATGAGAGAAAACTTGTTTTGTAAAGGCGTCTTCTTGACGCTTTAAGAGTAAAACATTCATTTTTCGCTTGTTCTTTGATTCCATATTTTCCCACTTATCTCTCAAGCATGCAGCTTGTCTCCTTAGCTCAAGATATACATAGATATCTGGAAAAATGCATTTGACACATTATGTCGTGTTCTCAAAGAGAAGATGAGAAACTTAAGTTCAGCAAGTATAGGCAGGCCTTAATGCCTTTTCAGTGTTCACTATTTCTATGCAGCGGTCAGGGTTGAACGGATGTACAATGTATTCATGCTGAGCCAGCTGGCTTTGTTCCCAGATAAACCTGCAATGAAAAGCAAACTACATGGACTTGAATGATTACGTAATACTGATTACATTGCATGAACTTGATGGTTTCGGCATTTACGATCACGATACGTTTTCGCGCCAACTTAAGTTTTGATGATCGGTAAATAATCTAAGCTGTGCACATAGAAGAAAATGCAATGAGAGAAATAAGAGTACAAACTAACATAGATCTACACTGTATTTGATTAAAAAAAAACACACCAACAAATAATTCGACAAATTGAATAGTTTGACATGGTTGATCAGTGTTGATAGCATACTTACGTCATAATTATGTCAACATGAATTCCTTGCAAATAAATTCCAATGTACGATGGCTTTCCTTTCAAGTAAGCGTCACCAGCAAGTCACCAACATATTCACGATACATTCAGATCAGGATTCAAATATACTGGCGACATTACAACTCTTCACTTCAGGCATGAATGCCGGGCATGAATGCCTAACTTTGATAAGTTTCACCTGCGCGAAATGCGAATGTTCGAAGAAGCACCTCATGCACGTCTGTGATGACAAGTTACCGTACCCAAAAGTTTATTCCTCCATGCAAGTTAAAAAAAAAGGTTCTCTCGACATGCACGGGAAACCTCCCAAAGTGAAAATGCTTCTTTATAGACGCGATCTTATAGTTATCACTGAGCTCCATATATACATAGTGCAGTGCATGTTGCACGGTGCACGTGTAGTATATGTAGAGTTCAGCTCTTTTTGTTCAAGGTTACAATGTTCTGCCTTTTCCTGCAAGTAGCGTTTACTCACGTGACCAATACTGTCTGCGTGCGCTAGGACAATATACCACAGATTAAACTCAAAATTTCAGAATCAGATTCAAACCGGATGTATAGGCCATAGGCGGCGATCCCGGGGGTGGGGGGGGGGGAACATGTCCCGGCCCTCGATTTTTTTTTCTGAGGGGTCATTCCCCCCCCCTCGATTTTCAAAGCTTAATATATTATTTTTTCAATTTTGTGTCAGCTGACCAACTTTAGGCCAACCGTTTAAATATTTGATAGGCCTAGAATGCATTTTGATGGCAAAATCAGGCTTCGATCTTTCAATTATTTTCTGCGATAACATTTAACTTGCTCGCTTCGCTCGCTCGCATAATATCGATTATCCCCCTCTCACTTTTCGAAACATATTTTTTCGGTGGAGGCCTTACGGGTTTCCGCCCCCCCCCCCCACCACTCGTGACATGAAATCGCCGCCACTGGTATCTAGGCCTAGCCTGTGAAACACCGCACCTGCGACAGCTTGAGGGTGATGGTGGTGAGCTATGTGGGGAACTATATTTCGAATCGCCGCATTTCACGCAGGGCGGACATTATTTCATTATGAAATTTTTGCTCACTTTTGTGACAGTGCGTCAGCATCTACGCGGTCGCTACAAAACCTAGGCCTAACCACATCTCACCGAAAAACTGCACATACGTTGTTTTTTGTTTTGTTTTGTTTTGTTTTTCCTGGAAGGGTCTGAGGAGACAAAATAGCAACCCCCTGATATTTTTCATATCGCCAGGGCCGGGATAGCGCCCCTCTTCACCACAAATAAGTGCCCCTTCAAATCTGCTCAAATCTGCCCCTCCCCCTTTTTTTACCTCTGATTTGCGCATCTTTTATTTTCTCGCGCCATTCCCTCATATTTATTTTCACCTCTGGTACTATACGAATTCCCTTGTTATTGATACCATAACAGTGTGAGGCAGTGGAATAGGGGCAGGAGGCCCCATTGCAATGCCCCGCCCCAACCTTATATAAAACGAACAATGTCCCTATTTTAAAAAAGTGGGAGACCCCCCCCCCCCCCAAAAAAAAAAAAAAAAAAAAAAAACACTGGCACTTTCAAGGGCGTCGCTAGAACATTTTGAATGGGGCGGGCAGTAAGGTCTATAATCATTAGGCCCATATTATTCTGAAGCACGGTACATCAAGCGTGTAAAAATAAAGCATGCATATGGCTGATATTCCGGATGAGATTGTGCTTATTAAAATACCCCATTTTCCTCTAATGCTCGTTCGCAAAGCTGAGACCTCCCCGGTGTTGTGTATTGACTTCGTCTTCGTGTACGCATGATCGTTCAAAATTTCGCGTAAAAAGGGGTCTTTTTTAAAGCATGTTCACAAAGAAATAACAAAGGGTTATTTCATGAGCTTATACTCGAAATAGAAAAAAGGGTATGTTTTTTTCTGGTCCTTGTTTGCAATTTTCTGTCTTTGACTCATAAGTGAATTGAATTTGAAAGGGGTGGTTTAATAAACTGCACTTGGAATACAAAAATTAAGGATGTTGTTTAAAGGCCAATTTGTACCCGTTTTGTGCCAAGTATAGGGTAAAAATGGCTGAAATTGTACTTCAAACACCGCGAAATAGGGATCGAAATTCTGGGTTGCCGAACGATCATTGTTACACCTTTGAATATAGAGTGACAACACCGGGGAGACCTCCCAAATGCATTGAAAATAATAGCTCGGTTAATAACATTGATCATGGTGATAATGGAAAGCCCCAAAATGAACTTGCAGACGTTTTTATTATCAAGTCAATGCATGCAAATAGTGCAAATACCGTGGCTTTCAGAAGAAAATACTGAACACTTTTGCTCACCCACTTTGCTCACTCAAAACCAAATCCACATCACAGTGATGTAAAGATTGAAACAAAATGTCGAATAAGATGCTGTAAAGTGTGTTAAAGAGAATGTATGGAAATGCTAACGCTTCAGAGTTACATTTTTGTTCACTCCTTGTGCACCCTTCCCCCCTCCAGTACCCCTTTTCGTTGTGACCCCCCCCCCCCCCCCCCCTTCCTCCAAAGACGCTCGGCCACGGCGCGCGTGCCTGAAAGGGAAAAGCACTATTTTAGCTTAAATCTCCTTTCTCGGCATCAGTTAACTTTTTGGAAAAAAGGGCCCTCGGCTTAATCTTTTTTTTTTTTTTTTTTTTTTGGGGGGGGGGGGGGGAGGGGGCATACCAAAAATGTTTATGCTGAAGAATTTTTCAGGTATATCCTTTCCTCTTTTTATTTTTTCTTGGGGGGGGGGGGGTAATACCCTTTTAGTTTTTGAGGTATCTTTTTTCCCGATCATTTTTTTTGTCCCCCGTTGTATTGTAAGCTAGCCTATAATAGTTTCTTTGGGGGGGGGGGTGTCACCCACCCCCACCCGATTGACGCATAATATGGAAGGGAATGTAGTGACCATGTGAGGATTGGAAATTAATCTCCTTTTTAAATCCTGTTTAATAAATAAGGCTAGGGAAACCTCTGTACAAATTTTTCATCATCAGTTCAGATTCATAATTTACCCTTTTTACCACCATGAAGTAAAGTCAGGACTCAGGAGAGGCGCTACATGGGGGGGGGGGGGGAGAGATGCGGCCGCCTCCTATGATTTTTCAAGTGATCAAACAGAAGGAAAAGAAGAAGAAGACGGAAAAGAAGAAGAAGAAGAAGAAGAAGCCTGAAGAGGAGGATCAAGGAGGAGCAAGAAGAAAGAAGAGTATGAGGGAAGAGAGGGCAGGGGTCATGCACCTATATAATAGCCCAATTTGTTCACTCAAAACGTTCAACTCACCTTTTGGTCATCTCGCCCCTAAAAAGCCGCGGCGCCACGGCCAACCGCTTAGTATATCATGATATTATTGATTTATTGATTTTCTTCCATGTAATTTTTGTGTTAAAATCATTGTTACTTAGTAGTATATTATTTATTTGTTCTTATTATTAGCCTATTATCATCATATAAGGGAGCTGCAGACATTTTTTTTTGGGGGGGGGGGGGGGGTGACATCGAAACACACGGTCTGAGACGTGAAGCCCTCAGAACTTATAGCTTTTTTCTTTTTTTTTCTTTTGAATAATGATTTTTAAATTTTTTTTTATTGTTTTGGGAGCCGGTAAACATTTTTTTATGTTATTAGTTTCAATTTATAGGGTTTTTAATTTAATCCCGGCGTTTCATAGAACTTGTTGTCAATAAAAAGTTGCAATCATGGCCGTACGCAGCGGGGGGGGGGGGGCAGTTGCTCCCCCCTAAATTTTGAAAACTTACATATTTTTACTGAAAATTTTCACAAAATTCACCAAAAGTATGCACCAAATCCTTCAATTTCACTTTAAAAAATGCAAAAGCGCCCCCAATACAAGCTCGGTCGCTTCGCTCCCTCGCTTTCGAGTTTCTTCAAAAATTTTTACGCATCTTGCCCCCCCCCAGGAAAAAATTTCTGCGTACAGCCCTGGTTGCAATAACTGTTACATGTATAAGCTACTGAAATCCTCGCAACTGATTGGCTGGGAGAAAATTTGCCATGGATATGTAGTAGTTATTACTGATATCAAGTTTTATGAAACGAGGCCCAGGTGGGGGTGTTTCATAAGGCTGTTCGTAAAGTTGAAAGTTACGCATGCCCAAAGATTATAGTTCCAGCTATCTAGCGCTAGCGCACTCCGCGTGCTCTATATAGGCACAAGTCCTGCAGCCGTAAGCTGAAACCCTAATTAATCCTAATCCTAATCCTAATCCTAACCCTAACCCCAATCCTAACTCTAACCCTAATCCTAATCCTATGAATATTTATATTATATTGACTGGCCTTGAGGGGAATATCGAAAATGTTGCCCGCAAAATGAATCATATTGTCCCGAGTCGAAGACGAGGGCAATATGGATCTTTTAAGGACGTTCCACAGTTAAAATGAAATCCATGTCATTTTCTCCAAATTTTGCATAGAGTTACTTTGGTACCTATGTAGGTCAAAAATGCAAAAAATAATATAGGTTCATGTGCTTATTTTTTTTCTATGGGACTTTGAAGTTGCCATAATTGGATGGCAGATAAAATGGCGCAATCAAGAGATTTAGGCCTCTTTTAAACCTCACGATTACGACAAACGAGTATAAATCACTTTTACTCTGTCAAAACCCTATCAAACTTCATCAAATCATCCAGATTTGTAGCGAAATGTATGACAAAGGTGTAAAGACTGTTAAAACTGGGCCATCTTTACTTCTCTTTAAACTAGCAGCGCCCTCATGTGGCGAAAATGTGCCAAAAAGGACAAAAAACATATCTTAGAGGCTTGGAATCTACAGGAAAAATAAAAAGTACAGATTAAGCTGCACTTTATTCAAAATCCATGTCATTTTCATGAAAATTTGCAAAATGGTAGAGGAATGCCTACTAAAGGGGTAGACACATTAAAAAAGTGGGGTCCATGTGCTCGTTTTCATGCTGTCGGCGCCCTAATGGCTGCGTATCGGTTTGAAAACCCCCCAAAACGCGCCAAAAACATGCAAAAGGCTTAGAATCTAATCCAAAATACGGCAGATTCAATTTTATGGCCCCAAACATTCAAAACCCATGTAATATTCGTCTTTCTCTCTAGAATTGTAGAGGAAAGTATACTGAAGAGATTGAAACATTAAAAAAGTGGGGTCCATGTGCTTGTTTTTAAACTATCGTCGCCCTCGTAGTTGCGAATCGGCTTGAAAATCACCAAAACGCGCCAAAAACAAGTCATGCAAAGGGCTGAGAATCTGATCCAAAATACGGCCGATTCAATTTTATGGCCCCAAACAGTCAAAACCCATGTCATATTCGTCTTTCTCTCTAGAATTGTAGAGGAAAGTATACTGAAGAGATTGAAACATTAAAAAAGTGGGGTCCATGTGCTTGTTTTTGAACTATCGTCGCCCTAATAGTTGCGAATCGGCTTGAAAACCACAAAACGCGCCAAAGCATGCAAAAGGCTGAGAATCTACACTGAACACGAAAGTTGGTCAAATGACTAAAAAGATTAGTCATTCACTATGTCTTATTTGACTAAGAAATAATTAGTCATTTGTTCTTAAACTGATTAATAAGTCAATCAAATTATGTCTTATTTGAGTAATCCTGGAAATAATTAGTATTGCATGAGAAAGAATTGGTCCGTAAATAGTCCTACACTGAAATCAGTTAATCTTACACTATGGTCTTACATTAGTCTTTCATTAGTCTTTTTACTAATCATTAATTTTTGGTAGTCAATGATGACATGACGTGGTGCTGAGGTAAGCTGGGAACTAATTTCACACATGCATATTCAAATTTTATATATACTTTTTAAAACAATGGCTGTTCTTGACACTCTGAATGCTTGTCATAGGCTTGGCTGTCATAGCAACAAGTAGTGTACGCAAACTTGATTCCAAGTTATTCTTGTAGTTAATAGACCTGTTTACTAACATATTCAAATCTTATGCATACCTTTCAATCATTGGTTGTTGTTGACAACCGGAAAGCTTGCCAAAGGCTTTCAAGACAGAGCAACAAGATCAGTAATGTTACCAAAGTAGGCAAGTACTAGTGTTTGTTCATTACTAACAGGTATAAGGAATATCTCCTTATTAATTAGTCTATAGTGCAGACGTCCGTACCAGGTTTTCCTGAGATTATATAAACACTTTTCATGGGACTTCTCAATTAAACACAGGAATAATGCCTGGAAAAAAGGTAAAAATATCCCCTCAGGTATGCAGTATTCAGTTTTCTGAGAGTAGGGCCTCCAGAAGAGGGGTTTTCCCACTAAAGAAAGCACACGAATTGCGAATTGCGAGCAATATTCGCCGATTCACATTACATTTCATTGCACGATGCTATTGTTATTTGAACATAATCACTGTGACCACCTAATTTGCCATTAGGCAACCTAAAAAATTGTATTGGTTGCCTGGCTGGCAAGTGGCAACCAAGGGAAAAAATGAAGTGAGAGCCCTGTTAATCTTTACTAAAGCTTTAGACAGGCTTTACAATCAATGGTAATTGTTACCATATGACGAATGTAAATCTAGTCAATTTTGTAAACCCAAACCAGCGAGAGCTAGCTGCTGCACTCCAGGCCGGCCAGCTCGGCAGGCTCGGTGTTGCATCTGCGCTGTGATGCACTGCGAGCAATGATCAGCTGACGCGCACAGCTGATCAATCAGCTGTGCGCGTGACGTTTTAACCTGCGCGGTAGGGATGCGCAGAAACATAACTGTGGAACGTCCTTAAGGGCAACATTTTCGATATTCCCCGAAAGTAGGGCCAGTCAATATAATCATTATTACCTACAGCTATAGGATGATGCATAGTTCAAGCCTATCATTTTGTAGCAATGACAAACATGTCTGCTAATTGCCTGTCCGTCCCACATTTCAGCTTATTCAGGCAGGTATGGAATCCTGGCTAAGCGATTGTGACGTAAATGGTTATCTCGCGTATCCATTGTTTTTAACCACTATCGCGTATAGTACACAATACTGCGCGTTTGCACTTTGCTAAATGCGCACTTATACAGGAAAGGACTGAAATATGGATATTATGGACCGATCATGGGACCGATAATTTACTACACAGGCGCAATAGGAAAATGACAAATTTCGCGGAGGAGGGGAATATGAATATTATTACCCTAGTCAGCCCTGGCTGAACCATTGTGACGTATTTTGTTTTGAGTGAATTAGACAGACAAAATACGCGCTTATATCTTGTCTCCAAAATGCCTCATTCAGCCTTAAGCTCATAAATATTCTTAATTATTACCTGAATGAGGTATTTTGGAGACAAGATATAAGCGCGTATTTTGTCTGTCTAATTGATTCACTCAACAGAAAATACGTCACAATGGTTCAGCCAGGGCTCAGCTGCATGACTAGGGTAATAATATTCATATTCCCCTCCTCCGCGAAATTTGTCATTTTCCTATTGCGCCTGTGTACTAAATTATCGGTCCATAATATCCATATTCCACCTTTCTTGTATAGGCGTGCATTAAGCAAAGTGCAAACGCGCAGTATTGTGTACGCGATAGAGGTTAAAACAATGCATACGCGAGGTAACCATTTACGTCACAGTCGCTTAGCCAGGATTACATACCTGCCCGAATAAGCTGAAATCAGAGGGACGGACAGGCATTTAGAAGACATGTTTGCCATTGCTACAAAATGATAGGCTTGAATTGTGCATCATCCTATAGCTGTAGGTAATAATAATTATATTGACTGGCTCTACTTTCGGGGAATATCGAAAATGTTGCCCTTAAAAGATCCATATTGCCCTCGTCTTCGACTCGGGACAATATGATTCATTTTGCGGGCAACATTTTCGATATTCCCCTCAAGGCCAGTCAATATAATATAAATATTTATGAGCTTAAGGCTGCAGGATTGGTGCCTATTTAAATAGTGTTTAATACCATTTACTGCTTACCGACTTTTACGAACGACTTGAATATGAAGTGCCAAATGTGCCCAAATTTTTCCTGATGTTTTAACAAAGTGTGACTGCGTTTCCCGTGAGCTCATTTAAACTGTGGTAAAATATATACTTCCCAATAAAAATGTGTGTAAATAGTAGTAATGTTAATCTACGTCTGCATATTTCACCTTTAGCTGATGGGCGGGCTAATGTGATTTATGATGACTTAGAATCCCATTTTGCTTGCCATATTCAAGTCTAAAGCTAAGTTAGTCTAGTCAGTCATTCGTAAACTTAAAACTGTACCAACAGCTTTAGTCTAGCTAAGTAATATTACGCTACCGGGCTCTAATTTCTCTTTCACCCTGGGCCTAACGTTAGTCGGTCTCGATATCTCACTCTCTCTCATGCATACGGCAAGTTCCATCCGTGTTTTGGTATGTATCAACATTTTGGTCTAACATGAGGTTGATAAGTTGTCTTCAGAACAAATAATCTCAAGTTCTAACGACGTTGACACCCCAGGGTTAACACTCAGTGGACTGGTGTCTTACTGAAAAATAAACTACCGGTACGGTACAGGTACGTAGGCTCTGTCACCCTCTGGCACAATGCTGAATTTAAATGAATCCAAAGAGCCTAACTTGACTTACAGACTCTACGTAAGTTCTAACATTTATCATATACCCAGTTGTTGGGTGTCCGGACAGGTTGTGTATCCGGACAGTCGATTTTAAACAGCCAATTGAAAAAGTTCACAAGCAGATCTCTTAAATGTTTTAGCACAAAATGTTAGACAATAATAGAGAACAAATAATGATGATGATTAGCACAAATCAATGCGTATTTTTTGTTTAATCCAGAGACAAAAAAGAAGGCTTCATTTTTGTTACGTGTCCGGACACCCAACTCCCCATCCTAACTGTTGCAGAGTCATAGCAGCCCCCCCCCCCCCCCCCCCCCCCCAGTGGACTAACTAGTAACGACGCCTTAACAGCTAACTTTTACTTAGACTAGAATAGATCTACTAATTCGACTAACGTTAGACTGAAAATTTAGTGGTAGGGTCGGCTCTATGCATGAACTAGGCCTATATGGCACTAGTCTAGGGACCAACGTTAGGCCTAGACTAGAGACAGAATTTGCTGACAAACTACAACATTGGCTTGATCTAACTTTTACTCTGACCAGATTGCTACGTTCTCAAAACTCTGGACTGGTTTAACTTGTTATTCCTAGGTTGGGGGGGGGGGGGGACCTTCGCTCAGACATAGTACCGGGCCATCAATACTCTCCCTCAAGTGATTAGAAATAACATTTCTGTTGAAGTGTTAAAAATAAATCTGTTTAATTTGGCCTAGGCCTACATGTATAATTGATTTACCATTGCCTCTAATTTTCTTACCTCTCCTATTCCATTTTTTGTCTATTTGTCATGTAAAATCTTTTGCACAAGTTGCACCTTGAGCATTTGATCATCAAGTGGATTTAGCGCCTTATATATTAACAATAGTTAGATCATCTAATGTTAATTAAGATATCACGGATATGTTACTGAAAAAACAACAACCTACCGTAATTAACGATATTTACAAAACGATCTTAATCGACATTGTTAGGTCTAACGAAAACAGTTAAACGTTAGACCCAACGTTTTGAAATTACACAACTTCCAGCTTTCTTATGAGTCATTCTCAGTCGGTCGCTCCGCTCCATCGTATATTAAAAAACAACAACAACAAACTAGAGGGTCTAGCTATCATCGATGCGGTGTATGGGCGCCATGAAAAAGGTAGTAGACGTTTGCTCTCAGTTTCATGGGTGAGAATGGGAATGAGTTTTATCCCCCCCCCCCCTCCCCCCGCCTCCCATGACAATGCTCTTGAGGTAAATTTCAACAGCCAGCACAATTTTTCTCACATGACACTCGCCCTCCCTTACGTATGCTGGTATTATCGAAGCCGTCTCCTTTCTACCTACCAGAGGCAGCAAAAGAAAGGAGACAAACCCTCCTCCTCATAACAATAATTTGAAGCTAACGAATAGTTTTAGTGTTGTGAATTAAATGAAATGCAAGTTTTCATTAGGCAATAATACACAATTCATTAGTCCTTTAAATCTACTTGCCCCCCCCCCCCCTATAAATAGAAGACGTCTTCTATTTCTGTGCTTGCATGCCCCCCCCCCCCCCCCCCGCATGTCGGGCTCCCTTGTATGAAAAATTACTAAACAATGCAAAACTTGTAAGCTTTTAAATTTTGCTCTAAAACACAACTTGGCCTGAATTCACAGGAGGGGGGGGGGGGGGGTATCGTGTTATGTAAATAAAACAAGCAAGTATTATCTTAGACGTAAGAGAGCGTATAAAAGCAATTTACTGCCACCCCGCTTCATCATTGGATTGGGGATTTCGAGCTGTTCTAACAAGTTTATCTGCAAAAGAGTGTGTAAAGTCGTTTCTGGTCCTATTTTTTTTTTTTTTTAAACAACATAGGCACACGTCGGTATCAATATGCATATAGCACATTAATTTAATTGATATAGGATAAAACACCAAAGTAGATAAAATGCCTTGCTCAAGGGCATAAGTGTTATGCCGTGGATTGAACCCCCGGCTTTCGCGTCTCCAATCAAGCGCCTTTAACCACTCGACTACAGCACCTCTACTTAGAAAACAAACAAACAAACAAACAAACAAACAAACAAACAAACAAACAAACATACCAAAACCAACCAACCAAACAAACAAACAACAAAAGAAAAAACACGTGCACACATACATGTAGGTATCAATATGCGTATATCACATCACTTTATTTTGATATACGATAAAACCGCAGGACCATGCCGACGATGAAGCTTGCTAGTACTCTAAACTATGCAGTTTCCATATTACGCAGTTTTTTTCTCATTTGGGTCGCTATAATTAATGCTCTCTTGCATATCAATTAGTGAGACCTAGGTCATATAAGTGTTTCTCATGCACAATATCCTGCGTATCAGATCCTATTAGCTATCTACTATCTTAAATATTGTGAATGCAATATACCATGACATGCATGGAGGCAGGTATTGTCTGTTCCAGAAGGCAAATAAATATATTTTTAAAAAAAAATGTAAAGAGTCCTTTCCCACGGGAAAGATGCCCGAATATGTAATTAGTATAATTACTGTACATTTTAAATACGAAAAATAGAATTGCTAACTTTATCATTATTACGACTGCTACTGTTGTCGTTGTTATTATTCTTATTCTTCTTATTCTACACTCTAAAAAATATTGGGTAAAAATGTGCCATGAGGGTGATTATGTGTCCAACCAACTTTGTTCATTTCTTTGGTCATTTCTTATTACCCTGATTTGATGGAAATTTCGCCCATTCTTAAGTATTTACTGCTCACCCTAACTGGATAATATGCTTCCCGCATTGGGTAAAATTGCCCAAAGTCGGTTGGACATATAATTACCTTCGTGCTGGTTAAAATTTTACCCAATATTTTATACAGTGTTCTTCTTATTGTTGTTGTTATCATTGTCATTATAACTGAAATAGTTGTTATCATTATTATCGTTATCCTCGTCCTCATCGTTGTCTATTCAGTATGGTGAAAAATTGGCCCGTTTCAAACAAGAGGATTTAGCGTACGATGTTGGAAAATATCACTTTATTCTGTTGTACTGGTTTTCGTGTTTTCCTTCAGATCTCATCTGAAAATCAAGGAGCAGCTAGCTATTCTACCGACCTACTCAACGGAACCAATCCAAACTTCTCTTACTGCGTATGGAATTCCAATCATTGCTTTTAACAACTTCCCTTCAAAGACCTAGTTGCGACGGCATAAAAATCAGATGGCTTTGCTAGGAGAAGGCTCGTCAGCTATTCCAATGCACTTTAGCTTTGAAATACATCAGATTCATTGCATTTCGATAAACATACAGAGCGCATCACGTGATGTCTTCCCAGAAGGTAACGTGCATCGCCTTGCCAAGATCTTCGCCACGACGGTCACCGAGCCCAGACAAAGATTGCAGAAAGAATTCGATTCTTTGTTGATGTACAGACCGAAGGTTGAATTCACCATCAATGTCTCTAGTCATCACGTCGGACCCTGTTCCAAAAGCACCCTTGGTGTCTACATACGGGCAATCAAAAAGAAGCTGGGAAGACCGGTCCCTTCTGAAGAACTGCTGAAGCACGTCATCGGACAGGAGAAGGGAAAGACACGGTGGGTTCACACAACTGTCGACGATCTACTGAGATTTAAATCCAACATAATTCTTGGCAATGACATGGTGGCAATTATAAATGGCAGTGATCAGACGGCGGACATGGGGCTTACCGCTAGGGAAGAGGCCCCACATGGAGGAGGAGACAGCAGTGAGGAAGCGAAAAGAATGCTGGATAGAAGTGATGTCCGCAGACAAAATGACGAGCACAGAAGCAGGCGAAGAAGTAGAGACAGGAGTCGAAGTAGGAATAGAACTGGAAGCTGGGATAGGCACAGAAGCAGGCATGACAGAGATACAAGTAGAAGCAGAGAAGATACAAGACGGAGTCTCAGTTATGAACCCAACGACAGATACAGGCACAGGTCCTATGGAAGACACCGGCATAGCCATCTGCCGCGGAATTTCGGCGGACGGGGTTATGGAACCCGATATTGGGAAAAATGAAAAGAAAGTACAAGACGAATAAAAAAATACGAAATTTTCAAATACTGTTTACAGTTAATGTTCATCACTCATCAGCTCATGAAGACATGGATAGGTTTTATCCATTTTACTTAATTGTGTAAAGGATCTCCACTTTGAATTTTTCCCTTTTTCTTTCGACGGCTGAATCTTGATTTGTGTGTTTGAAACACTTAACATCATAGCCTTATAGATAAGTATCATATACATCATTCTTTAATTTTGTAAATATTAATGCTTAACTACTTGTATATATTCATATTAATTAAAGTTGTTGATACTTGAGCAGGATGCCTTTTCGCGTTCGTCTTATTTAAGAAAACGTTCATTCCGTCGAAATGTCCAAAATTTTCATTAGACTAGTCTGTCGTCGTCACGGTGATCATCATAGATATTATCAATACAATTATAAGTAGCAGTACTAGAATAACTTTCATATCTTAAATGTCACTTTCCAAGCTTCTGGTTTACATTATTTATTTGTTTTGCTTTTTTAAATGTATAAATTTCTTCTAAAAATACTTGAGGTCATTTACCTCATGATAAATTGCAGGTGTGGAGTCATGTGTGTACAGACTTCATGCTCCGCCGGAGCGTTGATAACAGAATGCCGACAATATTTATTTATGTATTTTACAGTCCTTTTAATCACCGTTTGACAGCTGCGTCTTACGTCTTATTGTAGAGTGTACAATGCTCCCCTCCCTTCATTGGCATTATAAGGTAAAAAAAAATCAAAAAAATCAAGTGGTGCTTGTGGCGTAAGCAGGTATTGTGGTTAAGATTGTTTGTAAACATATATTTTGCAGTTTGAAAAATACGCGTTTCCTTTTTTAAATTTTTACCTCCAAAAAGCTCATCTATTCATCAAGCTTTGTTGAAAAGTTATGTCATGCCTTCTTGTAATAATTAATTGTTTGCACCAGGTTTGCACCAATACAATGTATCTTTTTTTATGTTTGCATGTCTGGAATGATTTCTTAAAATGTTTATTAAAAGTTGGTGTTTACTCTGTTGATATTGTATGGACATTGTGGAATAATCTTACCCACTAAACTTGCACTGCGAGCTTTGTTTGAATGAAATCAAGGGGCGGTGCATGTGATGCATGGGCGACAAGTTTTAGAACTGGTCGCGGGAGGGGGGGGGGTGGATCCTTCATTAAAAATAGAAAAGTCTAGAATGCAAACAAAGCTTTACATCTAATAAAACCCATATACACGTACAGTGGAAACTCAGTATAACGAGGTCCTTTGGTCCATCAAAATTACCTTGATAAGCACGAATCTTGTTATATCAAGTTTTAAAATTATATATATAGAGAGAGAGAAGCGAGAGAGCTGGAACCGGAAAACTACCTTGTTATATCAGGAATATTCATATATCAGGGCCCCGTCTTACAGAGAGTTGATTGATTGATTCAAATGAATCTCAGTTTGAGATTGATCTCAACTCCTATCTCTTGAATTCCATAGTTGAGATCAGTCTCAAAGTTGAGATTGATTTGAATCTATCGCAAATCTTTGTTAGACGGGACCCAGATCTCTTTTTACTGAGTTTCCACTGTATGATCAGTATCGTAGGAGATACACTGTACATTCCAAAGACAGGGTCGGCGGTTCAGTGGGAAGGGGTGGAATTCAGAAATAGCCCCCCCCCCCCCAACATGTGTGAGAATGACGATTCAATACTGCCCATCTCCACAAATCTTCTCATTTCTGTAAGGGAGTGGGGGGGGGGGGGGGAGTACCCTCGCACACACTTTCACAAATTTATAACAGCTCGTCTATCAACAGAATTCCCTTTTTTCTCTCTCTCTTATCTTTAATAGTTTCAAGCAAGTACGTACAAGAACATTTTTTTTTTTTTTTGTATATACATTGCAATCCTTTATTCTTGCAGATTTCACACACATTGATATACATTCGTGAACAAATATGCTTGGATAGTACAATTTAAAACTCGGAATTCAAAATGTGTATCAGGGAGAACCTTTGTCTATATGGATGATGCCTAGGTCACACTTTCACACTTTCGTGAAAGCGAGCATGGTCATAATCTCCACCGTAGGCATGGTAGGCGGGGATATGGAATGGGTCATGGCTAGTCCACGGCCATTTAGGCATCTCCGTGGTCAAGTATGGTGTCTATTACGTTACCCTTGAATTCCCCAAGAAGTATCCCGTGTAGTACAAACGTGGGAAAAAAAAATGCTCAAAACAAACTCAACCCTGTCCACTAGTTGTGGGTGTATATGTATTGAGCAAACCCCTGCGTGATTCTTTGCGTGGCCCTATGCTATATGTCCCTTGTCTTTTCATCACACAACATCGAGTGGCAGATGCGGTCATTTCTTTTACAACGGTCAGGCTTTACAGCATCTGCCTTGCTTACTGGATGTTGAAAGAAAATTCTCTACACGGCGCTTCCTTTTGGCGAGGCTTTAAGTGAAACTCTGACCGAGGCATATTAGGGCAGGGAGCTAGAGAAGTCGAGCCTATATAGGACATAATTGAAGAGAGAGAGAGAGAAAAATTTTTTTTTTTCAAATGCCGGGAGAGAAGAAGAAAAGGGGAATTTGGTGTAACAAGGGGTCTATGTCAACTCTGGTTCTCCAGTTCAACTTCCAGTACTTGATGACTCTGATAAACCGTGTTATCTTCCCGTACTTCGTCTATGTATCGATGTCGAAGAGCGTACAATCCTTTCAATGTGGCCTGGGCCAGCAACGTGGCTAAACAGACGCCCACCACCGACGCGGCGGCGATCCCGGGATAATTCCCGAAGTCAATGATCGGGTAGATGAAGGGGTTCCCGACCGGGTCCGTGCCACCGGCCGCCCAGTAGATGACGGCGAAGAGAAGGTATATGAAGAGGTAGACGAAGGGGTAGATGACATGGACGAATCGAATGATTACAACGGTTACGAGGATGTCGATGAGGCAGATGACGGCGGGTAGGAGGTGGATGGTGATGTCGAGATATAAGGGAAGCTTTTCGGACATAAAAGGGCGGAGTGCGGTCCAGTACACAATGGTGACGATAAGAGAAACTGTAGCGGATATGTTGAGAAGGAACCACTGGAACTGATGCCTGGCAACACCTGAAAGATAAAAATGGAGAAAATTATACCTCAATATCATATACTTCGGTTAAAACGTATCCAGCAACTGAGAGAATTGGTGTACACGCGGTCAAATCCTCCCTTCCTCCAACCTTCCCCTTCTCCTCCTCCTCCCACCCCCAAGAAAAAATCATGTGGGACTGCAACGGCCCGCTTAATAGTCCCCCTTCCCCTCCTGGGCAGATTATGTCCCTTATCAAATACATGTAGGCTCATAATATGGGAGGGGGGGGGGGGGGGTCAACGATGTTTGAGTTGTATACTGCGCTGAATCATCACAGATTTTTTTTTTTTAAAGAAAATAATATCAGATAATTTGTTTCGCGAACACTCAGAAAAATTTAGATGAGCGATCAGCATGCGTTTTCATACACCATTTCATCAAATTCAGTGTAAAAGGGATCACAATGATCAATCAAAGCTTTTCCAGGGTGACCCCGAAGTCTTTAGAATATGTAACAACATAAAGGACTTGGTGATTGATGCTACATTATATCGAATCATAATTTGATACCTCGACAAAAGAAGTCTTTCATGTATATACAAACCAATATGAGTTACCTACTCTACTAACACTATATAAAATGACGATTCAGATAACGTTCTTTCTATTGCTTTTTGGTGTTTTTACAGACTGATTTGGGAAAGAAATGTGTTTGGCTATGATAGAAGAAAGAACAGTCTTTTTTTTTTAATCTAAAAGAGAGACAGAGAAAAGACTACACTTAAATGAAACGAGATGAAAAGAAGATTATAAGTCACCTACCAAATTATTGTATTACGTTTGAATGGACCATTTTCACGATGTATTTAGGCACTGTTATAATTACGCAGTGACTGTTTATATCTGAGGAGTTTATATGCAAAAACAGAAGAACACCATTTAATTTTCAGAAAATTTTAAGGTAAGGTCACCATCATGTTGTACAAAACAATACTTTTCAAATGATGCATTGCTCATTATAGGTCAACATAATTATGAAGGCATATTGTTGAAAATATGGTCAAAAGTAGCATAAATTTTCTTATAATTTTCTTTATCTTTCTAGATCTTTAATTGCAAATATGCTGGATATATCGGTGTTGCATTCAAACTCTGATTTTTATAAATAAGATCCTTGATTAGTAGGGATTAAAAAAAAACTTCTTACCTTTTCCAATACATCCACCAATGCAATAACAGCTTGTCGTTGCGATGGTATTAAAACAGGCAACTAGTAGGTAAAGTGTGGCTACAATATAAGTCCAGTCAGTTAGATAGATGAGGAACTTGGCTCCAAGAAACTCGGCACTGCTGACTCCGAAGAAGATAAGAAAGGCGAAGAAGTATAGGGCCAATATCAACCTGTATATGGCGTAGACTATGAATGGCACACGTTTCTGATAGAGAGAGAGAGAGAGAGAGAGAGAGGAAAAATAAGGCGGGCAAGAGATGGAGAGGTGGGAAAAAGCAAAAGAACGGGGCGACAGATGGGAGAGAAATGGGGGGGGGGGGGAGAAAGAGAGATTGACAATATTTTCATGATCATAATTATAATAGGCCTAGCTCAGGCAAATAAGCGCGTACCTACACCTTATCAGCAGGAAGATTGTCGACAACAAAACCCCAGGGGGATATTATCTCATTTAGGCCTGTACATCATCCGCGTAAACAAAAACGTAGAAAGGGTTGTTTTCAGCACCAGACGGGGATCCAATTAAGGATATCAAATGAGGAAAATCTGGAAAAAGATTATTAAGTTAGGAGATTATGATGCAATCCTTGCATAAAATCCCCGTTAAGGGTATAAAAAATCGTAATACATTATTTCTCTTTAGGGTATCAAAATCACTCCTACTTGTGTATTACTTTAATCCCCGTTTAGGGTGCTTTTCAGACAGTGATTTACGCGGATGATGTACAGGCCTCAACGAGACATATCCCCGGGAACAAATCCGATAAAATAACTACGCCCAATAGAATCCCCAAGCTGTATACCCCTAGACAACGCACGAAACCCTCTCTGAATATAAAAACAACTCCTCATCGATTATAAGCAGGCAATTACCATACCCCAAGATGTACTACCCCTAACAACTATATGCTGCCTAAATAATTATGAGAATATTAATACGGGTAGTTCGCTATTATCATGATTACGAGGAAATTAGGTAACCTCGCGCTGATATGATCAGAACTTTAACAGTCTCCTGGGGCTGATAACCCTGCAGTGCCCCCCCCCCAAAAAAAAAAAAAAAAAAAAAAAAAATTGCGTACCAAAAATGACTCCTCAATTTTTTTTCTAGTAAAAAAAATTGATTGCACTAGTCCATTATAGTAAGACTTTCCGGATATTAAACCAATAGATTTTCACGAAAGTTTTTCAAAAACCACAGGACTTCGTAATAGTTGCCTATAAAGTACAGCATAGAGACTTCTGTGGCCCCAATGGAAACTTACTGTTAATGCAGGCGCGGTTCTACGGGGAAGGTGGGGGGGGGGGGGGTTTTGGGGGCTCAAGTCCCCCCCCCCCCCTCCGCATTGCTCAAGCCCCCATTTTTTCTTGACGATATAGGTGCAATGATTAAATTCTAATTACAATCCCCCAAAGCCCCAAATATAGCCCTACCCCCCTCCCCCCAAAAAGTTTTTGCTCAGAACCACCTCAGTATAACTCTGCCATCAATGTTAACTATATTTATCATGGTAACATTGCTCAGACCAACAGTCAATCAAAGTTAAGGTTTCCATTATGGAAGTAACCCTTGCTAAGTTACCATGAATGGTAGGTTTTATGCAACGAAACACTGGTATTTCATTTATTATATATTTCTGGTATATTAACGTGAGAATTGACGAGACAGGAGACAAGGGCGTTGCTTAACTTCAATTTTATGCGATCAAGCTTTCGGCCTACCCGGCCTTCTTCAGCCTGAAGACAGGTTCTAAAGATAATGCAAACATGGTGCTTTCTGGTATATTATAGATAGCACATAGAGACTTAACTGGTGCGTTATTTCTTTTCATGCAAGTCTCATCAATGGTAAGTTTTATGCAACGAAGCCCTGGGCCCCGTCTTATACAGAGTTGCGATTGATTCAAATCGATCGCAACTTGAAATTGATTTCAACTGTGTACTTAAGAGATATAGGCCTAGGAGTTGAAATCAATCTTAAAGTTGCGATTGATTTCTGGAATATTTATAGCACATAGAGACTTCTGGTGCGTTATTTCCTTTCATGCAAGTCTCAGGCTCGAAGGCGAGATCTCACCCAATATCTCCTTTAGTGACATCCGCCGTTCGAGTTTCAGTTTTAATATACACGAATTATACTTACATGCTGTCGTGAAACATCACTCAGACAGTTACATGTCAGCTTGAAATCGTCCTTCTGTACAGAGTACCATTTTCTCGACGCTTCATCCCCGTCCATTATGATTCAGATATCAGTCCAAGTGACAATCTACCCGTGGCAAGATAATATTCTCAAGACGATGACCAACTGATGAGCATCACCTAATCTCCATGTCTGTAGCAGGCGAAGATGTATTGCAAAGATGTATAATATCTTATTGAACGTACTACTGCATCACAACTCACTATAATGTTTGCCAAACGAACGCTTCGAAATCTGTGAGCGGTGTATCTAATTATACTCAGTGTGATATTATCATGAGAGAGAAAAGTTCGCGTATTTGCCCATGAGACAGGCAGGCATATGAAGGGACACACTATTATGACGTAGAGAAATGCATATTATAACGGTGCATGAATGACTAAAGGACATCAATTTTGTGGGCGATGGACATAATCATTAGACAGCCTGTCTCGCTTGAATAATTCCTGGAGAATATATATACACTGAATGGTACTCATTTTCTCAAAGCAAGATCAAAATAGCACGTTTATGTAAACACTGATCCTTGGAAACGGTACAGAAACTGGGTCAAGGAATCATGTGACAACAATTTATGACATGAACCAGGATATGTGAGCTTGAACCTTAAAGGTATAGTACATTTTGCACAACATTGTTTTAGAATTTGAAGAGAAATAAGCCACTTTCAATTTTAAATGACGGATCGATATTTATGTAAAACTATCATGTTTTCAAATTTACAACGATATTCCAAAGAATAAGTGAAAAATGAATGGTTTTACTCTTAAAGCGTCAGGAAGAGGCCTTTACAAAACAAAGAAAATAAAAGAAAATTTGTGTTGAATATTTCCTTCTCAATCCTAAACGGGAATGTACTGGGATCTAAAACTTTAATTTACACGAGTGTTTTTTCTTTTTCTGTGAATTAAAACAATCTAAAGTAAAACTCATGTGCAGATTGGTGCCACTTGCAAAGGTGGGCTACTACTTTTAACACTAAAAAAACAATTGTGTTATAGTGTAGAGACCTGGAGACTTATAATAATGCTAAAGCTGTATCTTATCTATAGATCAGCGATCTCTTCGATTATTGTGTAACATTACGTAACAATCTCACGTGTTTGCATATGGCTTTAAAGAGACGTGTTATACAAAAAAGAGACACACTATAGTAGATCATAAAACTGGTTAAATGATCAAATGGGCAAATTCAATTTGCAAGCACACATTGTAAAAGAAACAAGTAAGCTCACACATAGGCATTTAGCAAAGTAAAGCTCTGGAAACTTATTTTTTTTCTGTCCTATGTCTATGCGTTAGTGGACGCAGGATGGTGTGTAAGTAAATACAAATAACTGGGACACCCCCCCCCCCCCGAAAAAAAACACAGAAAAAGGAAAGAGTATAAAGAAACAAAAGATGATAAAAATAAAAAGAATACAGAAAAGAAAAGCTGTCAACACGACCATCATCAACATCATAATCTCATCACCACCCCGTCACCATCATCATGACTATCATCATGAAAAACACCATCATCATCTCCGTCATTACCATGCATATCATCGCTATTATTTTACTGGGCCTTTGAGGAAAAAAAAAAAAGGAAACCCAACTCTAAAAAATTAACTATAATTCCAGGGACTGAATTTCATTATAATGAAAGAGTAATTCATGCGCTTTCTCCTTCTGCTGTAACTGTTTACCACGGTCATTATTATTATCATAATTCCACGTTGTTAACTGTACTTCTCGTAAAACACAATAGGCAGGGTTTGAGTTGAATGGCGTGCGTTATGCACTAGTCTGTAGTTCTTCATAGGCGGGCATCTTGTCAATCTGTTGGTTTGCACTGGTTTTATTTCATTTTATTTATTCAATTATTTACTTATTTATTTATTTATTCATCTATTTATTTATTCATCTATTTATTTATTTATTCATTTATCTATTCATCTATCTATTTAATCATATATTTACTTATTCATTTATTCATTCATTTATTTATTTATTTATTTATTTATCTATTAAGACATATTTGTACGGGATAAAACATGATCAGCAGATTCTGTTTTTATCATGGCCGCGATAGAAGGACATGAATAAACATCAAAACATTATCAATACAACAGAAACAGGCAAAGTGGTCTTTTTTCTCCTTTTTTATGCATAATCAACTGTTATCTGAAAATGCTTTGCAAAAGAAGGATCTATAGGGAGAAAACACCTAATTAACACAAATTTGAATAAAAAACCCCTTGGTGAATATTTGAGAGGGCCAGGCGTTATGACAAAAGACTTCTCGAAAACATCATACCTATTGTTTTTTTTCCAACAAAGTGAAACCTGCTTCAGAAGAAAATTTGGAGGACAATGGCGTTGAGTGATGCGTGATCCTGGAAAAAAAATTACCAGTGGAAAAAGTATGGAATGAATTTTAGTAAATATGGAAATATTTTTACAGGAATGTTTCAAAGTTGGGTTTCCCTTTTATGAAACGCCCTGTATATATCACCACATTGATCATCACCACCACATCAACCGCTACCATCGCGACCACCAACATTTCATTATCATCAGCAGCAGCAGTAGCAGCATCATCCCCACCATCTTCATCAGCATCACCATCATCATGAACACCGACATCATCTGCCACAGTCGCCCCAAATCCCCAAATATAGCTCATCTAAATCCACAAGAAACGGCACATTTCGATTTTTGATTGAACATGTATAAAACAAGTAACAGTCATTATGAAATTGACAACTGATAAATGTTTTTTTTTTTCATTTAATTTTCAGTTTATAACAGAAAATACATGACAAAACTGTGCGAATACCTGGTACTCCTGTTGGTTATCAGATTTATTTGGCAAACAAGTTCGGCGCTATACGATATAGCACTCGATCGTATGCATGGTCCAGATACATGTAATACACACCATTTTCTTCTCTTGAGGGACATCCCATTGCTCCAGCTAAGGCCACAATATGAGACTGATACTGGTATTATTTGACAATTAAAATACAATTTTTCATTTGCCGTTCATTTGACAATTGAAATATAGTGTATTGCAGTGGGTAAATTCAACCCATAGAGGTACAGTGTCTCCTTTAAGAGACGCTTTGGCAGTATCTGGTGATTCAGAATGATGGGCATTACACGCTATACATGAGCAGAAAGAGAAAAATTCACTGAAAGTTTGAGTCCATTCCCAATGCAGTATGTTGTTGCATTTTCGAAATAGAGCAGTTTAAATGTAACTAATCATTAAACTCTTTAAATTGACAATGCAGTGAATATTATATAATCACCATTTTCATGTTCAAGTTGGCAGTTTCAGCTTAATTTTGCAGTCATAATTCATTTTGGTTCATGTTATATCTATTTTTTCAAATTGTGCAGGAGTGGGAAAAAATAATGTTTGATGCCAAAATGATTAATTTGGACCTCTAAAAAGCTCTGTACTTCTATGGGTTAACAAAATAGACATGCTAGATGTCTTTTCATGTAAAGCAACTAAAGAAATTTGTAATCTGAGCAGGAAAACCTCTTTACAACAAGGAATGATAAGAGAATACAGTAATGAGCTATCATTCATTCCTTGAAGTGTATGATATTTTGATGATAATAAGGACCTTATTATTTACTCATGCACTAACAATATACAAGAAAATCCTTCTCCAGATATCGTTTCTCATTTTTCTAGCTCACTTACAGTTCTTTACATATGAATTAGATTGTAAGCCTTGTGATTGTACATTTTACATGCCATGTTATATTGATTTATGATTATTGTGCACCTAGGATGCCTCTTCAGGCAGATTTGAGCCCTTTATATAGATGGAATTATTATCATTATCATTATCATTATTTTAATCAATTTTCCAAAAACACGTTTGATGTGATAATCTTAGCGAACAGCCTTGAATTGGGCACGAAAACCTTTGTTGCCTCTCCCATGGGTTGATTTGAATCTGAGTTGTACTTCACGCCCGGTGGCAGTATACTTGCCGGCTGATACCTCTGAGCCGCATATCCTGCATGATTAGAGTTGAATATTAGCCGTAACTTGGAGGGAAATCATAAAAGAAGATGCTGAAACATCCGGTATTGCACACATGGATTCCACAGATAGGAAAGCTTGGAGAGTTGCCATTAAGAAAATTAAGTGTCTATATGCCCACAAAGTGAGACAATGGGAATTTAAACGCTGCTGCTGATGATATTGAGTATTTTGCATTTTAACATCATTGTTCTGCCTGAACAAAGTGCGTATAGCTACGGGGGAGGGGGCATGTCATCCTAATAAAAAAGTAAGAAAAGGGAACTTCAAGAGAATAAAGGGAAAGGGCAGAAAGGAAGAAGAGGGGGAGGAAAAGAAAAGATAGCTAGCCAGATAGATAGATAGATAGAGAGATAGAGAGAGAGAGAGAGAGAGAGAGAGAGAGAGAGAGAGAGAGGGGGGCAAAAACAAACGTGTAGTGAAGATGATACGAGACCCCTTCCACAGCTAGCCTCCCCTGACGAGTGGCCTTAAAAAAAAAAAAAAAAAACAAAAAAAAAAACGCATCATTCATCCACACTTGTGTACTGGTGGGGGAATTTTTTTCTCCCGGGGGGGGGGGGGGAATTCCCGACAAAGGTTTTTCTTAATCATTGTTTGTATTTCTTCAACATTGTCATGCATCGAATTTTCTTGAATATCGAACCGATTGGACCCTTTTTAAATACTGTCATACTTTACTTTTCCTTGAGGACCCTTTTTGTCAGCAGCGAGGGAGGAAAAGAAGAGACAGATAGATATATAGATAGATAGATAGATAGATAGATAGATAGATAGCGGGGAGTAAAAAAAATGTGCAGTGAAGATGATACGAGACCCCTTCCACAGCTAGCCTCCCCCCCCCCCCCCTGACCAGTGGCCTTAAATTGGACCCTTTTTAAAATACTGTCATGCTTTACTTTTCCTTGAGGACCCTTTTTTGTCAGCAGCTGGACCCCTCCTTTTGGGAAGGGGGGGGGGTAAGAAAGCCCTACGCCACTGCGCTACTAACGTAGACAGGTCCTCATACCTGGGGAGGGATGATTCCCCCATTGATACATATTATACATCCACTTCAAAAAGCAGGGGATGCATCCCCCTCCCCCGCACTAGCTACGCCCCTGCACTGCGTATATATCGTCTCCAATGATGTCAGTGCCCCGAAATGGCTGGTATAAAGCTGATTCCTCTTTAACCTGGTTCTCTGATTGAGTGGGGTGGGGGGGGGGGGAGTGGGGGGAGTGGGGGGGGGGGGGAGGAAACATACGTTTCTCCCAGCAAACCCACCGAATTAAAGTTGTTCACACTTCGAAAAATATAAATGTTATATGAAACTATATGGGCATCCAAAAGTGAGCATCTAATCTCGATTCAAATATCGATTTTATTTTTGCTTCGGCATTGCTTGTCTCATCGATCAGTTGCACTTTCCTGATTAAATATAATGTAAAATGAGCCTTCAGAAATACCAATAGAAATAGAAAAATAGAAATGGGACTCAAACTTATAACCCCGGTTGCGTTTGCCTGCTAAGACAAATTATTTTGAGGGTAATTATATGATGATAAATCATGATGAAAGTGTATTTTGCTGTCACCTCATCGGTACTTTTTCATCGCCGAGTTGCAAAGTGACGTGATCGTAAGAACACGTCTCGTGGTCCTCGAGGTCGAAAGCCGTGAACCAGATCGACACTCGTTTCTTCTGAGGAACCTGGGAAACGACAAAATAATATCACAGTCCTTGAGAAGGAAAATAGGTTGCTTTTGTATTTGTTTTTTCTTATTTCTAATCTAGATAATGCAGTATGTTTTTTCTTCATTGACCTTGCTACCGCAGCTATCTTTTTTGCTTTATACGATATTAAAAAAAAAGATATTGCAAAGATTTGATTGTTCATTTCACTCAAGAAGCAGTCCAAAATGAAAGCTATATTTTAAGTGTCTTCAAAGAAGGGGTTGGGGCTTGCTGTAGCACCCAGCAGTATAAAGATGTTTGGCTGATGGGAAAATTAAAAGGACATGTGCCTCCAAGACAGGTATGTGCCTTCGTGCGATAGAATGTTATTTGAATTCTTGGCAAAAAGAAAAATGCAAAAATGAAAACAACAACAACAAAAAAATAGATAAATGAATGAAAGTAAAAAACCTCCAACGAAAACAAATAAATAAGAGAAGAATTTATACATTCTATATGCACTGCATAATGAACATTGACAGGAATTTAAAAAAAACAAGAAAAGAGTACCTACCCGAATGGTCCAAAGGCAATCTTGTTGTGCCCCGTAGGAGGCGGGATATCCCGGTGATTTAATAACACCTTTTGATCCTTGGACGATGCCTCCACATTCCTCTAAAGAAGAAGAAGAAGAAGAAGAAGAAGAAGAAGAAGAAGAAGAAGAAGAAGAAGAAGAAGAAAAAGAAGAAGAAGAAGAAGAAGAAGAAGAAGAAGAAGAAGAAGAAGAAGAAGAAGAAGAGGAAGAAGAAGAAGAAGAAGAAGAAGAAGAAGAAGAAGAAGAAAGATTCCATGTACTAAAAAAGTCAAAAACTATGTGCTCTTATGCAGATGAGCACTTGATGACTGCGCGGTACGCTATAATTAATAATGGTTTAATCATAATTATCTAAAACAGAAGTTACAATCGTCAATGTTATGGATGTGAGGCAACGTAGCCATTTTGAAAAAGAGTGTATATATATGTTAATGACGCCAGTGCCGATATGATCACAGGGGCGTTGGCTGGGGAGGGGGGGGAGCTATTTAGGAGACAGAAGAAGGGCAAGGGATAAAGAGAGGAAGGAGGAAGGAAGAGAGGGAAAAAGTGAGAGAGAGAGAGAGAGAGAGAGTGAGAGAGAGAGAGAGAGAGAGAGAGAGAGAGGGGGGAGGGGAGGGAGAGGAAAGAAAGGAAGAGAGGACGAGAGATCCATATAGAGCAATTCAAGCACATCAGTTATCCCACTTTTGCAGGAAAAAGAAACAAAAATGGTCTTTTCATGAAGAGATGAATAATATCTTTCATAAAAAATAAATACATAAAAAATGAACGTACCTTGTTGATTGGTGATGATCTTGTAGTTTGCTGTAAAACCTCCTCGAGGTACAGTGTAGTCTGAATGAAACGTCACAAGCATTATGCCACTATCTGAAGTGACTGGGGGTGGGGTCTGCATGCCACAGTACCTGCACAGGAATATAAGTATTGACAAAACGCATGACAGTAACCTACATGGAATTCTCCAGGAGATACCAATTGGGAGGGGGGGGGGGGGCTGAGACTCCTTCCTACTAATTATAACAAAATTTCATACTGATAATCTTATCCCGTATATAGGAAAGAAGATTAGCTGCACTAAAAATACGAAACCAAAAGTTACATAAACACCACAATGCCAGGCTTGTCAGCACCTTTCGAATGAGTATGTTACCCCCTCCCCTTCCAACGATCCTGGATCTACCGACTGGAATCTATATCATTCGCCACCATAAAAACACAAATTTGCAGGTGCATTCCAGCTTCAACATGTTCACTGATGTTATACGATCAAAGTACATTTTGCCTCTTCGAAGTAAGCTAAAGATATATTTTTCATATATCTGAACTTGAAACTGAGAAAAAATGATTTACGCTCATCACCGGCGTAAATCCACTCTGAGGAGTGGGGGGGGGGGATGATTGACTTTTTTGACGATTTTTTTTTTCTGTCGATCTCACACTTAAGTATAAGCACACACCCTCACTGACCCCCACAGACCCCCTTACACACATTTTAATATTTATTTTGCGAGCGAGCGAAGCGAGCGAGCCAAAAATAACCACGTTTTTGGTTTTCAATCGCATTTTCAAATAGAAATTCTAAAATATGATGGTTGTGTATGACAGATATTCAAAGATTTTACTAACAGATTAATTAAAATATATTTTCTTTCTTAAAAAGTGGGGGGATATTTGTACACGCCATCCCCCCCTCTCCAAAAAGTGGGGGGGGGGGATATATATCCCCCCCATCCCCCCGGGATTTACGCCAGTGACGCTCGTGCTTCTTTGAATCGTCATCATGTATACCTAGTATTTCTTCATGAATAAACATAATTTTGTTTCTTGATCTTACTTGATCCCCGGGTCGGACGGTGAGGTTTGAATCTTAAGATAATCATAAGGACAGTTGCTCCCAGCTTCGATGTCCATATACGTCATCGTTAGAATTATCTTGTCGTCTGGGTTGCCCTAAAGAAATTATAGGAGCGTACATGAGAAATAAGAAATGAGAAATGAGAAATGAAAAATGGTGTCGTCCGAGCTTAATTTTGAGACTCTATTAATCGGATTATGAACGATCTCTTACAACTGGAGAGAAGCTTGAAGGGAAATATGATGTTGTATTAAGAAATGTGACATAAAGAATTCGGGCTAGAAAGTTTGTTGCCCAAGTTGAAAGATTAATGAACATGTTTCTAGCTAGTACTACTTTCTCGTTTTGCCGTTAAATGGCCATTCAGAACAGATATAGTTCAAAAAATGTGTTTATCGCCATTTGCTAACACATGTGAAACTGAAGCACCAGTAGCCCTTTAGCCTACCTCCAACTAACACCATCACAACAAATGTAACGTCATCTGGTTATGGGATAAAGAATGATGGTAAAAGGCCTTGATCGAGATTTTCATATATTATGTACTTTAATGAACCATTGACAGTGTCTGTTTAACGATGCAGACCAACCGAGTGAAATAAAGGAACCAAAGGCAGACGAAGACCCTATGCCCTTATTCTCCTCCCAGCACCACCACCAACACTAACACCACCACCATCAACACCAACACCATCAATGCCACCAACCATGCAACCAACGCCGCCACCATCACCGCCACCCTATACGCCTATGGATAATATTGTACATGTGAAAGTGAATGATGACTATATCAAAGCATATACCTGGATGAACCATTGGCTGTTCAAGGGATACAGTGTAGACCATCCGGGTGAAGTAAGGAAACCATAGGCAGATGCAGCCCTTATACCCTTCTCCTCTTCCCACCACCACAATGCCCTAGTGCACCAGTACACCACCACTACCAACAACACCATCAATGCCCCCATGCACTACCACCACTAACAATAACAACACCATCAATGCCACCACCACCCCCACCACCACCACCACCACCAACACCAACAATGCCACCAATACACTACCACCACCACCACCACCACCATCACCACCATCACCGCCATCGATGCGCCTGTACATAATATTGGAGATAATATAGTTTAGGTGAAAGTGAATGATGATTATTTAAAGCATACCTGGATAAACCATTGGCAGTGTCTGTTCAACGGATACGGTGCAGACCAGCCGGGTGACGTAAAGGAGCCATCAGCAGACGTCAGTGTTCCTCCACATTCTAAAGAAAATCAAATGTATCATGATTGCTGATATTTTCTATATTTTCAAAATGAGTACGGAGCGCCGTATAGTATAGTAGTACAGTGATATATTTTTGCAAGAATTATACGTAAGGGAAGTCTTTTATTTGGCGAAAGGGTGGGGGTAGAATGAATAAATTAAGAGTCGTATTGTGTTCTTCTGCCCATCTATCTACCTGTATTATTACGATTTATTTTTCTTCATCTTTCCGTCTCTCTTCATTATTTTTTCCATGATATTACTTGGACTGGGCATCTCAGCCGTATACTAAGCCATTTTACCCCCTAATGCACTGTTCACTATGTCGATGTAGTATACGACGATCTAACCTAATATTGCTTTTTGCCGCACCGTTGAGAGTATTTCAGATAATATCATGGTGATAATTATGATGTTGATCACTGTCTTTGATCAAAGTATGACAATGCGGACATTAGCAACCCACCTGAAGGGTCTGGCTGGCCAATGTTATTACCACCACTGTTACCATCGCCGTTGCCACCGTTGTTGCTACCACCGGTACCTCCACTGTTTCCACCATTATTACCACTACCGTTGCCACCACTGTTGCCACCACCACTGCCATTGCCATTCCCTCCACCGGATCCAGAGTTTGGGTTGGACCCTTCTGCAGCTGAATATTAAAAATTTTCTTGATTAGACTTGTGACAAATATTGTGTCCTTAATGAGCCGTTACACAAGTTCAAAATACATGTTTAAAAAAAGAGAGAAAGAGAAAAAAACCATCACAACAAAGTAAACAAACAAACGGATGAATAGACAAAGAATTAATAAACAAGCAAACAAAAGAGAGAAGAAACGAGAGTTCTGTAATAAGAAGAATCACATACCACAAAGTTTGTTGTCGACGCATACAGGGTGACTGGATGGGCATTGACTGCATGGTGAACCACTTACGTAAGGCTTCTGCCCTACCCAATTTCCACTGAAGGGATAACAACAAAATACAGTTGATAACGATAATGATGAAACATTATTATAGCAGTGAAATGAATAGATAATCAATGTCGATTAGAAAAAACAAACAAACAAATATCGGCACATGAAAAAAATAATTGGTATATCAAGAATGAAGAAGGAGGAGACCTTTCTTACGTGACGTCAAGAGATGCCATCTCTTACTGACAGGTGATAATTTAAAATAATAATTAAAAAAAACCCCGCGAAATCTATTCAGATATCAAACATTTTTAGATGTGAAGAAAAATCAATCGAAGTATGAGGGACATCAAGATTATCTAGAAAATCAAACACCAGGTAAATATATTTCTCCAATTTGAAAAAAAACCCAACAAAAACAAAATCACCACCCCCGAGAAAAACTTTTAACCCACAACGGGATGAGATTTTTGCCTCTATAAAACTTTTCAGTGTGCTTTTTCCAAGTAGTTTATGGTAAACTGATATACTATTCTAACGCTTTCATTGTTTTTCTGTTAAAATGTGACATATCATAAAGGTCAAATTCAATTTAATCCCTACCCAGTGTTACCTACCCCTCTCCATAGTTACATACGAGGATGGTAGCAGGCGACCAGCCAAGGTTCTGCAGGGTCGTACAGGTTGCTATGGCACATCCTACATGGGTCGTCTCAGCCCAAACTACCTGTAACCATGGTAACAAACTTAAAGGATGTTGGTTGGTCCATGACTTCCTTTCCCCCTTCCGTTTCCTTGCGCAGAAACCCGTGTAAATCAATCATTATTTTGGAATTAACAGAAAGAAACATCGAAAAGGAATATATTCTGAAATAGCGTTTGTTCATACTTTCCCCTGGCGTTTTCTCTTATCACAACTTCACAAAAGTTACAGTTTCTCATTTTTTGGAAGCGAGCGAAACTAGCAAGTTAAAATATTCACATTTAATTTTAGGTGCAATGGTTTTATAGACTTTTGATATTAATTCATCGATAAGTACACATGAAATACAAAACTGATAAATAGACCTCCTCGTTGCCAAATTATGACGTACGTTACGGTTGCCCCAATGTGGGGAGGGGCAGAGGCCAGGTAGACCGTAGCCCCCATCTCTAATCTAAGGTAATTACATCATAATCAATGATCATCCTATTTTGTATCCTTAAAGTAAAAGGCTAACATTGTGAGAATTTGAAAAAATCTCATTTTGCTACTTGACAATGGTATAAATACAAAATTTATAGTTTTACAATACCTGTCTGAAAGTTTCCAAGTATAATGTCGACAGTAAGTATTTTTGAATATTAAAAATGCAAACCAATGTTTGAAGAAAATATAGTGGTCGGTTGCACAGAAAGGAAATGTGCAAAGAGTTCACCTGCACAGTGTATTTGTATGCATATCATGTACATGTGCAGTACGGTGGTGTGTGTGTGTATGTGTGTGTATGCATATCATGTATAGTACAGGGAGAGAGGTGCAGCCAGCGGTTATTATTTGAATTGGTTGAAAATGCTCCTCTAGCTAAAGTGTCTTGAGAGACCAACACTAATAAAATCAGCATTTGCATCTTATTGACTGTTTTTCATTTCAAATTATGGTTGGTTTCAGGGTTTCTGAGTACAAATACAAGTACTAATACACATGTTTCATCTTAGTTTGGGAATTTTTTAAATGAGCTGCTCACAAAGTTAGCCAGTACCTTTAAAACTACTGCATACTTTGTTGGAAAGAAAAAACCGCAAAAAAATTGATAGTGCGACAAACCGACAATCATTTTGAAAGTATTATAAATTGAAACGAAAACCTGAATAATCCAAGGCAAGTATAATGTATACCTGTGTGTAGTGGCCGCAAACACCAGAACAAGTGTTGGATTGGTAGTTGTAGTCGGAGACCTCGTTGTACCAGTCCTCGATCATTCCGTAATGGTCCCAGCCTGTTCCCGAACCAGCCCAGATGTTCTGACCGACCCAGGAGTAGGGCGAGATGTTGGGCGGGTTGCCATGGGTGAAGACACACTGGTCGGACCAGCCTTGGGCCATCTCGGCAAGTGTGTCATCCCATTCCTGAAAATGGTGTAAATTTTGCATTTGGTATAATATGGATTGATTTTAATCCCTCGGGATCCCAGGTATTCTGACTAACCCAGGAGTAGGAAGAGATGTTGGGCGGGTTGCCATGGGCGAAGACACACTGGTCGGAACAGCGCTAGGCCATCTCGGCGAGTGTGTCATCCCATTCATAAAAATTATGTCAATATTGTATTATGGTTTAATTTGCTCTCTGAACCAGCCCAGATGTTCTAACTAACCCAGGAGTAGGTAGAGATGTTTGGCGGGTTGCCATAGGACACACTGGTCGGACCAGTCTTCGGCCATCTTAGTCAGGGTTTCTTTCCATTCCTCGAGAAATGATGTCAGCTTTTTTTTTTCAGTTTCAGTAAGGAATACAATGAGATTGTAAGCAAAATAGTACGTGAGTTAATGATCGAAGCTAGTAGAAGCTATAGGGTTTTTTTTTTTTTGTCTAGTGGTCTCCGGATTGTGAACCACAATATATAGGGTTCGAATCCCTAGCGCAGCACAAATGTCATTTGGCAAGACATTAATCTACACTTGCCACACTTCTTGACCCAAATGAGGTAAAACTTGGAGGAATGAATTCCTTAAAAATATACTTGGGCGTGCCGTTACAGTGACAGCTTGGCTAATGCAAAGGCCAGGGCAATAAACGCATGGCATTATGGTCATGGAAATTATCATTATACGTGAGATAGCGTTCCAGAACCAAATATCATCATTAGAGGCCTATAGTAACAAAGTAAAGGTAATTGAGGAGATTGCGAGGTGATCAGTTTCATATAACTGCTTTAAAATTATAATTCAAGTTTTTGCAGAGATTTGAACAAAAAGGGAGAGAAAAATTGCCACGTATAATGATAATTACCATTTATTTGGGGGGTTAAATACACCTGAAAATATGCCGAGGACCCCCCCCCCCCTTTTTTTTTTTCTTCTTCTTCTCTTCAGTAAATTTTTCGGGTAGAACAGACACCTGAAAAGCCGACCGCTCTCCCCCTTTTGAAAATTTCTGGATCCGGTCCCAAAATCGCGATATTTGGCATTTAGGTTTTTCTAATATATTAGTACCAGTCCAGTTTTGACAAATGAAAATGAAATCAAATCTGTGACATCTTCATCTTGATTACTAAAACAGAAAAAATAAAAAACAAAAAATTGTCGGCAATAATTGTACCGATATCTTACCATCTTAACCATGTTAGCTGCATTTGGGCTGTTGACCTGACTCCTGAAATCATTATGGGCGTTCAAGAAGAGTTCCTTAAGCTCTGGAGACAGACCATTCGAGTTGACCTGCCTTGTCTGAGGTAGACCCTGTTGCTGTATGCTCCCAATACCGCGCTGTCCCGTGCCCGCTCCAGACGCGGGCCTCGAGTTGGGCCGACGCGGCGGTTCCGGCATCGGCCCATTCCGATTCATATTATCGTGGAAACGATTTTCCTTGACGGGTCGATTCGGACGTGGAGTGGGTTCCGCCGTGGTAATCGCTGCAGTCGTTGAAGCTTCAATCGCCGAAGATGGGTTGCTGTTCGGTCGATTTTTAGGTCCAGGACGAGGCCTTGGATTTCGGGGGCCTTTTCTCTTGCCCCCTCCCCCTTCCCCGCCTGGGCTTGCATGAATACATGCTACAGCAACAATGATGATACATGCTAAATATATTATTACTCTCATGATACAGATATTATATTACCCTTACGTCGGAAAAGCATAGTATGATTACACAGCTGGTCCCAACAGAGTATGGTTTGGATATTATATTGATCATACAGCTGGTCCCAACGACTGAGTATGATTCGGTTCCTTTGCAGCTATATACATGCACTTTATTGTTGTTTTCCTACTAGTTAAAGTCTTGTTGATAAACGAGGATCTATCAGTCAGATTACGTAATAAAAAGATGTAATGTGTGGTCATCAGCCAGACTCTTTAGACCTTATATCAATAAAAGTCACTCTAAGTTCAGTTGTAAATCTTAAGCTTTACGCAGAATAGTCTATCAAAGTTTGTTCTTGAATCAATGGTGCACGACCCTGATGAAAAGACAAAGGATTAATCCCGCAGAAGTAGGTGTAAAAGCAAACAAACGGATACAGAAAACTCCTTGCCACTACCAGCATATAACTTTGACAATCTATTGTTATGACTGTTCTAATTTTGTTAATATCTCGTGTTTTGTGCCTATAAACTTGGTTGGGGAGAGGGTGGTTTTCGGAAATGTTTTGGCGTTTAGGTCGGAAAAGTTCATAAAAAAGGAAAAAAAAAAAAGAAAAAGAAAAGGCAATTTCACGAGAAAAGAGAGAGAGAGGGGGGGGGGGGGTCGCTTATCTATTTTCAAAGAAATACACTATCCTCATCTGAACAAATATTCAAAATGTGAACCATAAGTAGTAGCGTATTTGTTATTTTCAAACTACTTTGTTCCTGCATATATCTTAGATCATCTTTTGCTCTTCCATCTCCCCCCTCTCTTTCTCTCTCTCTCCTCTCTCTCACCTCTCCATCTCTTCTCTCTCTCCATGTCTATCTCATCCTTCTTTCTGCTTTTCTATCTATCACTCTCTCTACAAAAGGAAACAACATCAGGGAATAAGATTTGATGATGACATAAACTTCTTGTGTATTTTCTTCACAACTCATGACATGAACATAATACATTCAGCATGAAGCAACATCCGTAGTTTTTAGATAATTCAGTTTAGGGAAACATAAGTAGAAAAACCCCGATGCCTTTTTAAAATCTACAAAAAGGGATAAACAAAAAATAAGGAACGAGACCAGGGTGACTTGAGCCTATTTCATCTCTCACTACAACTCCACTAATCATGTCGGGGGGGGGGGGGAGCAGAGTGGGAATTAAATTTGGTTAGGGACTTTCAGTGAGACCACCCCAGTCAACCTTGAAATATGACATCCCAAATTTTTCCATTCATCATGATTATGATATATGTAATTGTTATTTTAACACAGCCCTACAACGTCGTACCTGTATAAAAAGGATGCAATTTTGCCAGGAGGTCCATGCATTGCCTTTTTGCAGTGGACTGATCCATTTAATTTTGTTTTAGTGTTTTTTTTAACAAAGATAATCAGTGGGAGAAACTTCCCATATCCCCATGGCTAGTCTGCCCTTGATCATGTGAAAAAAAAAAAGAGAGTCAGAATACTAGTTACCAAGAATTGCTTCTGCATTAACATAACAAGGGGGGGGGGGAGAAATGAGATTCAAAATAAGTTTGGCAAACAAATGATTATTGTACTCAACTACATCCTAACTAATAAAATGATGGACCTCGGGGCAGATTAGCCTATATAGTCTACTACTACTAAATAATCAAATGAAATCATTTCAAGCTTGAACCTGTCTAAATCATAATGTCACAAATATTGTGAGGACACCATACAGCACACTGGATCAAAGCCATATGACCAAATTTAATACAAACAGTATAAAAATGGCCTCTTAATTTACTTAAGTTGATCATAAATTCGTACTCATCATATTAACGCTTATCATCGGAATATTCAATATACAATATGAAACATTTCAGTGTACAGTAACAATTAAATTAAAGCAAAAATTATATCTTTACACTATTGCAAATAAATACCACATTATATGCATATATATATAGAAACGGTAAAATGAAATACAATACATTGTGTACAAAGTTGAAATTTTCATAGGAACCAAAAAGCACACTGTCTTGGGGAAATTCATTTTATCCACATCTAACACAAATAGACATCTATCTTTTAATGAAATGTTTAACGGAATGAATATCTATGGTAGAAACATTCTGTCTTCATAAATAGTCGAATCAACTATACAGTGTTAATATGAAATATCTTAAAGTCACTTTTGGATAAGGAAACTATGTCAACTGCTCTCGTTTTCAACCTGAAATCATTTGGGCTAGAGACTTAGGAGCTTGGCTCAATATAAACATGTCCACAGTCAACTCACATAATCAATTTATCATTCATTGAGTACAAATAAAATTCCAACATATCAAAAGATATTCCTGTAGGGGGTATCACACTGAGCGATGAATGCTAGCTTGCAAACATAATTGTTCAATTCATCAACTTTTTGACGAATGTAGGCAAAAATCGGCGAATAAATTTAGAAAACTCCTTTGCCACAAGAAATAGTATTTGCGACAATTAAAACTGTTTGCAACCTTTTACAACCCTTTACAAACCTTGAACACCCCCCCCCCCCAAAAAAAAAAAAAAAATGCTACATTCGCTGCTCAGTGTAATACCCCCTTATACAAAGAGCAGATGGTATTTAGGATTTCAACAAATTGTCTGATTTTCTAAGTACAAAGCTTATCAAAGATTCTTGAAAGTTTGTGCATGACCAATGCTTTTCAACCTCCAATCACATTCTATACAATTTCCAATTTGGATTTAGAGGACACTTTGAACAGGACATGCCTTTATTGATTTCTATGACAAAGTTTCACAGGCCTTCCCATCAAAACAATTTTCAGTCGGTCTGTTTTTTGACCTATCTAAGGTGTTTGATGATATGGATTATCATATGATTCTTAAAATGAGACAGTATGGTGTATAATTCAGTCAGACGACTTGAAATTTATCTCAAGAATCTAATTCAATGTACGGTTTACACATCCAGCACTTCCACAAAAGCTCATTGTTAATCTGAACACTCACTGGGAATCCCAAATATAGGCATAAAGCTAAGAACATTCTGAACATGAGGCAATAACTCGACCTAGAAAAAAATGAAAGTAAATTTTTACACTCAGTCTGCACATCCACATCACTGTATGTGTAGTGATATCACATCCCATGATTTTGATGATCCAGAGAACTGCTTTCTTACTGGAATCAAGTGACTAGGTGATTCTTGCAGTGATTAAAGGATGGCAAAAGGAAACAGAGATAGTCAACTCTGCCCAAGTTGAATTTCTTGGGAATGAAGAAAATGCTTCGACTTAGAGAAAATTCGACTTATGAGGGGTCATCAACTTGACAGTGACTTCAGCAAAAATCATTGCTGATTTCTGTTATCTATCTTGGTTTTCCATCAAATTCTAAAATTAATTGGGAGCACATGCTTAGAAAAACAAACCATTTTCTTGGTCCTATATTTGGAACCATACACAAAAAGGGGGTTCTACAAAGAATTCTTTGTATTTTCAAGAACCTCAAAAGTTTTCTTGTAAAAACCAAAAAAATGGCTCTAAAGATCCCTTTAGAACCTTTCAGGGAACCTTTAAAGATTCCAAATATGGGACAAGAAGAGGTTCTAATCGGCACCATTTTTCTAAGCGTGTAAAAATTACGACGGACAAATTTCAACAACGCTTATTTTCAAGTCAATATCAATGCCTTTGAAACTTTGAACAAATGTTGCAAACAACCAAGAAAGACGAAATTTGATGGATTTGGGGGTTTGCCTTCAATGCTGGGGAGTGGGCCAGGAATTATTGCCGATTTTTCACAGACGCTCCCAATGTGGAATCATCGGCCACAGGGCATTACCTGCAAAAAGGGTGCCAGTCGCCCCGATCTGCCCTCAAGCCTAACCAGCCTAGCGCCAACCCCAATTGGCAGGTGACACATATACCACTGAAGTGCCAGTAGGATTATTGTGCTGTCCACCCCCTCAGTGTGCAGCCAGGACACTGAATGAGCCTCGCGTCAGTCAGCTCATTCAGTCCTACAGGCAATTGGAAGGGAATGTCCTCCCCACACTCTAAATCCATGGAGTAAAATTTTGCCAAGGTAAACTCAAGAGTGCTCAATATTGAGCAAGGTTGCACATTTAACAGCGATAAATTTACCTTTATTGAGCAAAGTCGTTTTTTAAAACTCAATATTTGCATGTTTTCAA
>CM057164.1:2049085-2063085 GCA_029962745.1 Echinometra lucunter | reverse complement strand
TAGATCGACTACAGCGCTGTCGCTTTCGCGACAGAGCTAGCTGTCGAGCGAACAGCGCGCGCTGCATGTGTATGTCACTTCAACGGCCGGCCGCCCGGCCCGGCCCCAGGTTCGACCTAGCTCACAGGTCTAACTCATACCCGCAATGGGGATTGCATAATAATATTCCATATTTGGTCCATACTTAACTAACCCTAAAGAAAGTCTCTCTTTTTTAAAAATATAATTTTATCAACTGAACAGTACTGTATGTACGGTACATAAGTTTATATCGATCTACAGTAGATCTAAAGTTAGTAAGTTAGAGACTAGAATCTAGATCTAAGTAGGGCCTAGAGTTATACTATTACTAGACTCTATGTCAGAAGTAACATTAGATCTAACAAGTTAGAAGATCTAAAATACTATCTTGGACTAAAATCTTAAAGATCCAAGTCTGTAAGTGTAAGAACTTTAACTTTCTTTTATCATACTAACTACTGCATTATACTGTCTTCTGCAAGTTCTGGTTTGCTTGAGTTTGATTTGTGTGTGGTACTGGTCGGCTGGATGTACAGATAGACAAGTACTATTACAACTAACAAAGTAAATGAGGTGAAATAGCTAGTGCAGTAGATATCTAGAATCTAGATCTACATGTTATTTGTTAGCTTGAAGGCTTCAAACTGCCTGTTCAGTGGAATTTGATATTTTGGAAAATAATCTGCCTCCAGACACATTTCTAAAATGTCAAAATCTGCCAAACAGACACAGTTTGAAACCTTCACCTGGACTAAATACATGTAAAAGGTTAGATATAGGCCTTGCCTTGACATTTCAATTTTTCATCCAATCATGCATTACTCCTAAGTGTACATCTAGGCCTAAACCTCTACCTGAACAATTAAAAACAAAATACATATGCCTAGATCTAGAGCCTAATGAAGAGTGTTGATGTAATTTTTTTTTTTTTTGGGGGGGGGGGGACACAAATCATTTTTTAAGCAACATCATAGTTTATGATTTTAAAATGACAAAGTAGTAAAAAGGCAATTTCAAGTATTTTATTGGTAACAAACTTGAAGTTTTGCTTTTTGCTGTTTATAATGTTCATGAATTGTATAATGGCTCACTAATTATAGTATTCATTTCTCTCTTTTTTTTTGTTGCTTTTTTATTGTTTGTTTTTCTAAGTGGATTTTACCTTTTTTCTTTTTGTTTTAGATTGTGGCATTGATCTGTCAGCATTCAAGCTGCTGGATGCAAGTCTTGTGAAGGATGTGATCTCCCAATTGGGCCCAAGACTTAAATTTGTTCACCATTTCGAAAAATGGAAGAAACAGGTCAGTTTTGATGCCAAATAAATCTAAAAAATTATTCCTGCAAAAATGTTTGCTTGTTGCAAATGTGTAAAGTCCTTTGAAAGAAATGTAGACCTGTGGAACCACTTAAAGGTCCACAGCATAAATTCAAAGACCAAAACAAAACTAGTGTGTCATGTGCAAGAATGTTTTAAAACATTCTATCATGGTTATAGCTACAAGCGACACTTAGAACAAGATCATGATTCCATTGTAGAAAATGTCAGTGATGAAGATTCTGTTGAAAACACAGCTTTTAGTGATGAAAGTGCATCAGAGCAGTCAGAAGTGCTTCCAAATGAAAAACCCACAGAGGAAATTTCAACAGCAATCAAACAGTCTGTTTCTGAATATGTAGCAAAACTTAAAAGCTCATCCCTGCCATCTTCCACAGTGCAAAGTATAATCTGTGACACACAAGAGCTGTTCACTAATGTAATTGAAGCAGTTCAACAAGTGTCAGCCCCCGTCATTGAGGATATATCTCGGGATATCAAACCCACAGATGATAAAATGGACACTCTACAGTCAGTCCTTCATATGGCAAGAGATCCTTTTGAGTATTTCAGTTTATCTACTCAACATAAACAAAACCAGTTTGCCCGCAACTGTAACATTCTTATTGAGCCACAAGAAATTGTTTTTGGCAATGTATACAAAGAGTGCTTGAATACAAATACAGGAAGAACTGAGCAAAAACAAGTTGAAGAAACTTTTCAGTATGTGCCACTCGGTGAAAATCTGAAAGTATTCTTAGAACAACCAGGCTATATGTCAGTCATCATTAAGGAAAAAGACACTGCTGGTGAGAAAGATGTGCTTCAGACTTACAGAGACGGATCATATTACAAAACTTGTGAAGGGAACCAAGCCTGCTTGGATATAGAATTATTGCTCTATAATGATGACTTTGAGACAGCAAATCCCCTAGGTTCAAAGAAAGGGAAACACAAACTTCTTGGTATCTATGTTACTGTTGCTTCTTTGCCCAAGAAATATCAAGCTAAACTGGAAAATGTCCTTTTAGTTGCTCTAGCAAAATCTTCTTTGGTATCCAAATATGGTGTAAATGTTGTTCTTCAGCGTATTTCCGATGACCTTGAAGTTCTCTTCACAGAAGGTCTTCATATTAATAGTCCAGATGGATTCAATGGCCGTGTTCGTCCCAGACTCTTCCAGGCAGTAGGTGATAACTTAGCTCTCAATACCATGCTTGGCTTTGCTGCAAGTTTTAGTGCCAACTATTATTGCCGGTTCTGCAAGGCACTAAAGGCAATATGCAGAAAACAGGTAGCTGTTGACCAAAGGTTACTCCGTACTGAAGAAAACATCAATTATGATATCAGTGTAAATGATGTTTCTCAAACAGGACTTAGAAGGTCGTGTGCTCTCAATACACTAAGCTATTACCATGTGTCGCAAAACTATGCTCCTGACCTGATGCATGATTTCCTAGAAGGGCTACTTCCATTTGAGATGAAACTTGTACTTTCAGAACTCATAAATCAAGGCAGATTTAGCCTCAATGAACTGAACTGTCGTATTCAGTCATTCAGCTATGGTATAACAGAAAAGGCAAATAAGCCCAGCTCCATCCTTCAAAGTCACCTTAGCAATCCATTTGGACCAAGTGGTCAAAAAGCTTCACAGATGAGTTGTCTTGTTGAGTTCTTACCCCTGATTGTGGGAGATAAAGTTGAAGAAGGATGTGAGTACTGGAGGTTGTTCACAATTCTTCTGGAGATATACCAAATTGTCTTAGCACCTAACCTTAGTACTGCTGTCACCTTCTATTTGCAGTCAAGGATTAGTGAGCATCATCAGTTATATTTGCAGCTTTTTTCTGATAACCATCTCCTTCCCAAGCATCACAACCTCCTCCACTATCCAGAGGCAATAAGACAGCTCGGCCCTTTGTCACAGTATGCTTGTATGAGGCAAGAAGGAAAGCACAAGCCTTTGAAAAAGTGGGCGAAAACCTGCAATAATTACAAGAACATTGCCAAAACAGTTGCCCGTAAACACCAGGAAGCACAGGCATTCAGAATGCTCAAGAAAGAACACATCAACAGCGAATGTGTATGCATCCACACATCAGAATTTGTCAAAGTTTGTGATCTTGAGAGTGAGGCAACAGTATGTCAGCTGCTGAGCTGTGAACCTGATACCATGCTAGAATTGTGTGATAAAGTAACATTCTATGGATACACATACAGACCCAATGTCATGTTACTGACTGACTGGTGTGATGAACTACCATCTTTCTCAAGGATTGATCATATTATGAGAAAGCAAGATAGACTGTATCTAATGATCCACCCATGGAAAACAAAATACTTTAATGACCACTTTCAAGCCTTTGTTGCATCAGAAGAGCAGTTGGCTTCTCTACAGTTGCTTGATCCTGAAGACCTGTTTGAACATAGACCTGTCCATGCAGTGAAGAGTCATGATAATGCAGATCACCAGTGGTATATTCCTACCAGATACATGCTGTCATAACTGCAACAAAGATCACTATACCAAAGGAATAAACTTCGAAAATAACTTACAGGTACATGCTCACTTCAGTTTCAATTTTTCAAAACCAGTTCAAACTTGTGTGCTTTCTCTCCACACAAAGTTATACATGTATTATCAAATGAACGGGAAGTACGTACACATTTTTTTTGTAAACTAATGGCAATTATTATATAAAGGATAACCGAATTAAAATCGAACAGTAGATACATTCAGCTTTTTAGCTAACCGAGGCGAAGGATAGATCTAGAAGTATAGCAGTCAAGTTATATCTTTCTGAAGGGCAGAGTAAAAGTTGTTTGTTACAAAATCTGGATGATCTCCTTGGGCCCATGTGACTTAAATTGATTTAAGGGACTTATAATTGATTTTGTGGACTTAAAATCATTTTCAAGTTTTGATAATGGGCACCATGGTGTAGAAAGTACCATTATAGGTGAGCAATGAAAGCTGACCATTGCACTTTAGAACGTCTCCCCATTGGTGCCAAATTTTTATATAAATCTACATCCAGCAAGATTTCACAGGTGTATCAGTGGCTTGTTTTCTTGTTAGACTTCTGAGAGCTTTCGATAATTGTGAATTTATCCTTCAGCTGGCCACTGTGCACTCGTGCATAAACCACTTCAAGATAACAAGATCAATAAAATCTATCTATTCTACATGTATACCAAAAGTGTGGAATTTACCATTGACTATGAACACTTGACATTTGGCTTCCTTTTAAGATGTCATATATATTCTATGTTCTATTTTAAATGGAAATGTAAACAATATTCCAATTATTTGAATATCAAGTAAAATTGATTAAAAGGGAGCGTTTATAAGCTCATCGATGTTGAAATACTAGACCCCTTGATTGGTATATTTTCATCCTTATAGGAGGAATCAAATAGTGCTGCAGAATCTGTACTCAAAGACATGCAGATGGGATGGGAGTCATCTGAAGTTTCTGATGATCTGCTACTGTCAGATGTGGAGTCAATACCCTTCGACCTTTCCCAGACTTCAACTATCCCAGTAGATGAAGAAGAACCATGCTCATCAGTAGTCCAGGATCTGAACAGCAGCAGTGGCACACCACCACCACTCAAGCGGCAGAAAGTAGTAAGATATGTAAGTTCACATTTCATATGTAATTCATTCAGTCTTATTGATATACATGTACTCATGTTATTTACATACATGTGCGTGTATAGAATTGTCTCATCTGTACTTTATGGAAAGAAAAGTTTTTTGTCATCATGCACAGTATAGATAAGAGCACACTTTTTATGACTCAGTCTTATGTTTAGGGCAGGAATATAAGCATTGAAATTTCAAATCACACTAGAATTCAGAGATTATTATTGTCAGAGTCTCTTGAAAACAATCCTTCACTGCTGAGTGGGTAGCCTATTCTTGGTGCTAATCACTTGATATTTTGAGCTCTGATCATGCCACTGATTACTTGTATGTAGAACTAATTGAAATTAAATGTACTGTATATTTATTAGATTCTCTTCTAGCGAATATTTTGAAAGAAGTTGCCAGAAGAGATGAATTGCCTCCTGTATCGTGATTTCACACACACATGCACACACACCATTTTCTAAACTCATGCAATCTGGAATATTTTTTAGGATGTGGGTGAAATTCTAAAGAAATCCTTGGAAGGGAAGAAAACATTAGAGGAAGTAACAAGAATGAAAGTCTGCACGCCACACAACACTCGTGTCATCTGCAATATGTGCACAGACCACCTAGTCAACTTGCATGGCCTCAGGTATTTGCATCCTAATATTACATTTCTTCTGTCTGTGTTTTGCATTTCTATTCTTGTTTCCCTTTTCATTTCATCTTACAAATAATAACATTCACTTTACAATTTTTTTACCTTTGTTTCTTCATGTAGGTGGGTTTCTTTTGCCCAATTCATTTCCAAATCCTCTTCTCCCTCTTCAGGAATCTTATTGTTTGTATACCCTAGACTGGGAAATGTGTAAGATCTTCCATTTTGATACCTAACAGCCATTTTTTTTACCCGTAGTTGGATGCAGGTTCTCCACTGTACCTAATGTTTGAATATAATCTGTTCTTCTGTTTTCCTGAACAGAGAATCATTTTTAATATCTGTTTTTTTTACCCTTTAGTGGTAAATTTATTCAAGGATTACACAGTCATTCTTCTCAAACCTTTCCCCAGATTTTTGTTTTTCCTAGTCTTGATTCCCTTGTTGGGATTCCCTGCATGTTCCTCCTGGTCTGGGTCCGGTAGGAGGGGGGGGGGCACTCGAATTATTTTTTGATGGGGGTGTGCCCTCACGAAAAAATGGGGGTCCAAGGAACTGACTACAAGGGTTGAATATGGGGTCTTAAGAACTAAAAATTTACCTGGTAGTGTGTAAAACGGGCCTATGGAACAAAAAACAAATCAAAAGGAAAATGAGGTCATGGGAATTACTGCACATCACTCGCATCGGCCGGGGTGGCTTATGAGTGGAACTTTGTCAAATGTAGATGCTAGGGAATTGAGGTCTGAAAAGGGGATTGTTTGAGGCAGCACGTCCCTGTACCATCAATTTATTTGAGTGCCCCCCCCCCCGGGTCTGGTGCTGAGAAAACAAGCCTTTTTTGTTAATGTGGATGATGCACAAGCTTCAATAGGACATACTTCATTAGGGGGGGGGGGGGGTGCTCAACTACACCACAGTGCTTGGTGTAGGAATTGTATCACATGTGTATTTGCAAATGGTGTCAGTACATTTCACTACAATTATCATATTTTTTGTCATGCAGACCTGGTCCTGACATGAAGGGGGCAATGGCCTCCTCCATCATTGCAGAGTTCCCCTTCCTTCGAGATCCAGCTGGCAATGGAGACGTGAGTAGACAACTTGGAATTACTGACTTTGCAGTCATTTTTTGTTGGTGTGTCTTTGTAGTTGATAAATATATAGAGTATTGTGTTAGCATGTTTGAAGTCTCTGAAACACTACTAATCGATATCCTATGTCAAGTTCCTGATCATTTCGTCTTACAGTGTTAATATATGTGTATGAGAACAATGATTGCCTAGGAGATTGAATTCTTGCAAATACAACTGTATTTACCAATTTGAGTATCATTACACTCTACAGCTGTAGATTTGAAACCCATGAGCATTCTCTTTAAGCAACTCTGTAATGGCATCCAGGGTTCCTACAGTCATGGAAAATCTTGGAAAGTCAGGGAATTTGGAAAATTTGTTTAAAGTCATGGAAAGGGGATTTTGGTCAAGGGTCATGGAATTGCATTTACCTCTTGGCTATGACAGCTTTCCAGTTTGTCGTGTTTTGCAGCTCTCATACTTTGTGATCATATTCTGCTAAATTCTAAAATACATGAGTTACCAAGTATACGTTGTACTTTGCATTCTCATATTTTTCAAGGTTTTGCATAGTAGTTCAAACTCTGGAACAAAAAAAAATCCTTAACTTTGGCATTTATAGTTATAATTCAGTATAATATATATAATATATATAATAAATATATGTCAAAACACATTCAGAAATTTTGACCATGTCAGAAAATAATAAGCAATCACTCCCTTTACTGTGAAAATAGCCATATAAACTCTTTTAATTGTGACATTCTTCTTGCTCATTAATATAATTTCATTTCTTTTTAAAAGGAGGAGTGGTACTTGAAAGGAAGTTCCAAACTTCCAGCAGGAGGTAGGCTGGAAAACCGACTGAAGTACCTGAGAAGAAAAACAGCAGAGCAAGACAGGAAGCAAGACAAAGCCAAGGTTGGCAGTCCTCAGGATACAGCTTCAAGTTCTTCCAAGGAGGATTCAACCTCATCATCTCAGATGAATTATGGTATGTACTTACAAATGTAGCGAATTATCTCCAGAGTAAAGTGAAGCAGGCTTTTAGAAATACTTGCCCAGTATCAAAAATTTGCTCTTGCATTTCAAGCAATAAACAACCTGAGTTAAATGTAGATTTACCTACAAGAATCTATTCATTTGTATAATTTTCCACCATGGACTGTTAGCAAGCAGGTTTCCCACAGTCTCGCAACTCTCATAATCTGTGATCATACTCTGCTATTATAATTCGTGTTCATGATCATAACATGTGTGATTTTGGAAACTGTGCCATGGCAGAAAGTAAGTCATGGAAAGCAGCAATTTAGTCATGGAAAAGTCATGGAATTCTGTTTTCAAATTTCTGTGGGAACCTTGGCAAAGCTTGAAAAAAGTGACTTCATTGCATTTGGGAGTTGAATATAATTTTGTGGTTATTTAATATTAGTACTAATTTTTAAAATCCATTTAAAGAGTCATTTTTGGCTGGGTCTAAGGGAAATGCAAGTTATAGAAAAATCAGTTTACTTGAAGGAGTAAAATGTGACAATATTTCTAGATTAACTAAAATTGTAATATGCCACTTTTTAAAGATTTAGCAGCCCAAGCAAATGTTAATGATGCCTGATACTGCATGCAGCTTAACCCCAAAATATTGGGCTTTTTCAGAGGTTTTGAGGTCAGAGATGGATGGGATGGTTATATGCCCATTTCTTTAGGGTTAAAGCTAGAAAATTCTAGGATGAACATAAATTTTGTCTCAGGCTTGATTCAATAGTGATTGTTATCTTATGAGTTTCCGCACTTTGTATCAGATTTGGCAGACATGAAAGCTACGACCAAATGGTTGAAGACTCACGACACCCCTCACAAAGACGTTGTGGCCAAGATGGAACAGACAGCAGCTTATAGAAGGGACTTTGTACATTCCAACCTGCCAGGAAGTTCCAAGAACAAGCCGTGTGTGACTGAAGTGCTGGATGAGTTTCCACACCTTCTTTCTCCTGGAATGGTAGGTGCATGTTATATACTCATTGTAAGCTGTCACATGGGTTTTATCATCATGTCCAATATATACCAAAATCTAGATGAAAAATAATGATGCAGTCATTGTATGCCATATTTGCATGTACACACAAATGCCTGCTTTTTTGTTGTTAAATCACAGCGTGCAAAAGTAAGAAAAATAATAAAAATTTGCACATATCCTACAGATTACATTGTACATAGTATGCTTTGCCGTCTTACCGATAGAATAGTATGAAAAATATATATTTTTTTTTGTAAGAAATCATCTAATATGAAATATATATTCATATTATCAATGCTTGCCTGAATATCCATTTCTGTTTCTCTTCAAAGGCAATTAAGTATTATCATTATTATTTTTTTTTTTTTTTGGGGGGGGGGGGAAGATGGGGTATAGATGAAGTTTCTTGTGCATCATAGATTCATTATGCATGTAGCTCCTTATGGTTACACTTGATGTTGGTTGATGCTCAATACCAATGTAGTCTCTAGCTGATGTGTGAGTTCTGAGACAATTTGAAATGCATGCTGTACAGAAAATTTTCCCCTGATGTATGTGGTATTCCCATTAACCCCATATACATGAATTCGTTTTCCAAACTGTGCGTGCCGCCATAGCTGGGGGGGGGGGGGGCTTCTGCGTGCGCAACAAAAGACTATTCATCATCTAATGCAACATGAATGTATTATATAAGACATAGTGGCAAAGATGAAAACCTGTGCATGAATTAATAACTAATTAGCATATGAAGCCTCCCAGTTATGGCGGATGCATCAAGTGTTTGTGCTCGAAACCGAATAGGTCTATAACCTGTGCTTTTTTTAAACTACATTAATGGACCGGGAGTTGGGGGCTCCAGAATACATAGGGTTAAGGCACAGTGTGTCAAGAACATATACAATGGACTAAGATGGTGAGAATTCAAGATATAACAGGCAAATTACCAAAAACATGCTTTGTTGTTATTGTTTCTTTGCAGATTGAGCGGGATTACAGCAAGTTATTTGAGGGAAAGGGAGACCTTCTCTTCACAAAGTGGCCAGTGGTATCATCTTGCATTCTGGACTATGGGAACAGAATTTATCCAGGGTGGAAGGTGAAATTTGGAGTGCAAGAAAGAAATGATAAGGACTTCACTCAAGGTGTGTAATTATTGATAGCGTATTTATATTTGATTTTAAAATGATGTGCTAAACACTTTATCATCCCTCATAATGTAGATGTAAAAGGATTTTTAGAAGTGTTTTATTCCATTGCATTCTTCCAAATGGTGTAGTTAGTAAAAACAGCACCAAGGGTAGTTTGTGCACTTGCCTACATCTTACACCGAGGCAAGTGCTGGAATCATGCTACTTCCGACTACTGCTGCTCTTGGCTTTTATTGTTCCTTATCACATTAACCATTTTTTTTTAGTCTTTGTTGTAGTTCCAACCTATAATTAGCACCTTCCCTCAATACACAGTACACCTTTGATTCATTCCATAAAAGTGCAGTGTGCATATGTGCAATCTGCATAATAGTGCAAAGTCATCACTGTCGGATCCAGGATTCTTAATAGGGAGGCAAAAATTTTGCTGTATTTTCATCCCGGGGGGGGCCACTTCCATTCACGAGTGGATACCATGCGCGACCATGGGGTCTCGAAAAGCACCCTAAACATGTAATTTCCATATTCTGAAAATGCACCCCTTAACAAGTATCGGCGTGTGAAAACCTACCCTTAACAAGTATTGGAAACAAAACGATACTCTTGGCAAATATTCCCTGAAATGAACCCCTAAACAAGTAAAGGAATGTTTTATTGTTACGCGTCCTTGGATCACCGGCTTTACCTTATTTGGTTTAGTACGACCCCACCTTCTACACCTCGTGCAAATCGGACTCTAAACACGAAGTGTTGGGGCAAAAAGGACATCCTTTATAAAACATTTTAATTTTGTTTTATCATCCCCGCAAATTTGACCCTAAACACGTAATTTTCCTAGCGAAATAGATACCCTTTTTTCATTATTTTTGTGTTTTTGACACCCTTTTCACGTTACGTACGTAACATGCCCTATCGTGAAAAAGACATCCTTTTTACGTGTTTTTTCGGTCGCGCATGGTATCCACTCGTCAATGTAAGTGCCCCCCCCCCCGGGATTTTCATGCGATTACTAAAAAAGGGGAAGGGCTGTGGCTGATTTTTTGTGTGTGATGACTAGAAAAAGGGTAATCAGCAAAATAAGGGGTGACAGTGGCTGATTCACCTCCCCCCACCCCATCCCCCACTGGTCGTTAAATAAGCCCTGAATTTGAAGAGATATGCTGATAGAAAATATGCCAGGGTGGATTTATGGTGTGTAGTAATATGTAGTGTAAAACCTTTCATATTCTAATAGATACTTTTTGTGTACTGACTAACAGAGGAAAAGGCAAATCTGGCTTTTTTGATGCTTTCACATCTGTTCCCGGGCAAGAAATCATCGAAAGGGGGAAGAGCCTCAAGCCAAGAATCGTTGGAGTGTTTCATCGACTGCCAAAAGGTATGTCAAATGTTTGTAGCAAAAGCAATACGGCAAGATCAAGTCCACCTATCAAGTCAATTAATATTTTGATGCTTCATCAAAAAGGAATTTGTATTGAATAAAAAGTTCAAGTAACTGTTATGTGCTACTAAAATGTTTACATCTGTTTGCCTGAGAGTTTGTCAAAGTTATATTTCAGATATTACCGATGTCAAGTTTTATGTAATATGGTTCCGGAATGTGAACTTTGAATTGTTCATAATTGGGAAAAGTGTAACCTTTGGAGTTTTACCTGTATCAGAACTCACTGGCCCTAATATTAAACTATACATAGGATGCTTGTAAATCTAACAGGGGAAGGGAAATGCATAGAGTATTAATCACAAAGATTTGTGTAATGTGTTGCAGATGTTTAACTTGAAGGTCAAGTCCACCCCAGAAAAATGTTGATTTGAATAAATAGAGAAAAATCAAGCTAGCATAATGCTGAAAATTTCATCAAAATCGGATGTAAAATAAGAAAGTTATGGCATTTAAAAGTTTCGCTTATTATTAACAAAACAGTGATACGCACAACTTAGTAACATGCAAATGAGAGAGTCGATGATGTCACTCACTCACTATTTCTATTGTTTTTTATTTGAATGATACAATATTTAACTTTTCAAAGATTGGACTATAAGAAAATAGTGAGTGGATGACGTCATAAGTCTCCTCATTTACATACAAACCAGGATGTGCATATAACTGTTTTGTAAAATTAAGCAAAACTTTAAAATGTCATAACTTTCTTATTTTACATCCGATTTTGATGAAATTTTCAGTGTTATGCTTGTTGAATTTTTCCCTTTTTATTCAAATCAACTTTGTGTTGGGGTGGACTTGTCCTTTAAAGCAAGATTGACTGAAATCAATAATTTAAAAATATCACCACAGGAATGTAATATTTCATATCACTATTGATGGAAGTCGTTTCTTTTAGATTTTTATTTTTTATTGAAGCTTTTTCTTTCCAGTATAGTGGAAGAAACAGTAAAATTTGTTTGTCAAACTTTATGAACCATAAGATAAAATAATAATAATAATAATAATAATTAAAATAAGAAGATAAAATTTCGAGGTAACTCTTCGTTATTTTCTGTTTTTGTGTTGTGAACCAAAGTAAAAAAAAATTGTTATAACATGTACTGTTTTTATCTTAATTCTTTGCAGGAAGGAACAAGTCTAGAGGCCTACAGAAAGGACCATACAAGGAACCAGCCTTTCGTCCTGGCTATAGGAAACGATGTCTGCCAGCCAACCCAGTGCTTTGTCATTCTGGAGAGACAAGTGTTGGAGCAGAAGAGCCTCGTATCTGCTGTTGATCTCTGCTATAAAATATTTCAGATCTTTGATCTGGAGTATCCAGCACAGGCTCGGGCCATGTGGGTGGTCTTGGACACTGTGGTTTATGAGGTGGAAGCAGGTGCCCAAGAAACAGGGGCAGTAAAGGCCTTCAGAGCCTACTACCATTTTAATAAGAAGTAGACAAATGTTCACATGAAAACAGGTACGAACTATTGATGGAAGGTAAGGGGAAGACATGCCCGTATGTTGTAAAAAAAAAAGAATGATATATGTTTAGAGGATTCCATTTCAGATCCATATTTAGTACACCATTTTTATACCAATTTATTGGTACATATTGTTTCATTTAGAGTTTAGTTAGGGTGATCGAGCTGCATGGCATTTTTGAGTTTGACATGTTCTTGTGAAAAATTTCCCCAAAATGGCAAATATCGTAAACTCTCAATTACAAGTACATACATGATCTCTTTGAATACCATTGTTTTGCATAAGAAATCTAAGAGTGAAAATTTTTTCAACCTATCTTTGTAACAGTGAAACACATATATCTTTTAAAAAATTGTGAATACATATCAATAATCCTTCAAGTTGGTAGAAAATTATGACTTGAGGTGTCATCATCAACATGCCTTATTTTAATATCATGTAAACCTTTACATTTACAAGTTCTGCATGCATAAAGACAGTCTATTTCAATGTTGCAGTGTATAAAGAAAGTTGGAAATAACCCATTTTCATGTTGTTTTTTCATATGGCCAGCATATATTTTGCAAAGGGTGTTCATAGCAAGGTTTATAATGTGATGTAAGACTTTGCTGGAAGTATAAATGAAGAGCTACCAAAGAATTGAAGCTGTACTTACATCGCTATAACCTTCAGTTGTTAAAATACCTGTGCCTTCAAATGGGAAGGATATTGAACATTCATTTAATAGGAAAGAAAACTTGTATTTTGTGCTGGTGTCCTTGTTTTGATTTTTGTGTTTAGAAATGTTTGGATTGGACCAAAGTAGAGAAATGATTTGTAAATGTTGTAATTGAAGCTTTGATAAGATTTAGAATCAGAGTACCATTCCTGCCAGAAACTCGAAAGGAAGTGATGTGTACATGTAGTATGTCGTAATGCTGTACATAAATCAGTTTATTTCAGTTTTACATGGAAAAGAAAAGTGGTGACAAGTTCATCGCAAGCTTAATTTTTCTAAAGTTCTGCATGCATGTTACATGCTCTTCATGCATGCACAGTTCATTCCAATGTTCCAGAGAAAAAGAAGTTGCAAGTTTATTCCAATGTTACAGAGAAAAAGAAGTTGCAAATATAGCAACTCAATTCCATGTTGTTTTCTTATTTCGTGTAGTTTAAAGTATATCATACTATAAGCTTTTTGTGTATGTTTTTTTTTTATATGTGTTTGACTTCTACGA